>VXAA01000923.1:661473-739608 GCA_013399115.1 Anseranas semipalmata | reverse complement strand
ATATATATATATATATTTTTTACATGATACAGGTCACTCGCAGTTCATCCCAAATTTCTAATCCTTGATTTTCATTTTGAATCCCCAATCCATATACAAAAAGTGAAACTTGATGAAATTTCAAGTAGTTTGTAGTTTCAGAAAGACACAACGCAAAAGACCATGAGTCACTGAGGATACTCTGTAGGCAAAAGGAGGATGCCTTGCTAAGCTCAGGGGCAGATGGAGACCCAGTGAAACTGGGTCATCTGTTGCTGCACCTTCAGAAGACTGCATGTGAAAAGGCATTGATGCGTGATCTGAAAACACAAGAGCATGCCTGTGGCCTTGCGGCAGCCATGCAGATCTCCGGAGTACACCCAATTACAGAGCAGATGAAGAGGACTTGAAGACCTGAAGGTGTGGTGTTGATGGGCTGGTATGACCTTTTCCATGACACATGACACTAGGCAGAAAAATGTACTCACTAATTTCTGCACTGTGCTCAGAACTCCTGTTTGAAGTTCTGTCATTTAGGAAAATAGATGGTCATTGTCTGCAGGAATTTACTCATCCCTACACATATTATTCTAGTAGTTAATCACTCTGGCAGCTAAAGTTCAGAGTCTTATTTCTAGACTGAATTTTGTCAACGTTCAGCTTGTAGGCATTGGATCTTATTATAGCTTTCTTTCCTGCTAGATTAAACACCCATCACCCATCAGATTCTGCTGGATACACTATTAACCATAAGCCTGCTCCAATATTTAGCTCATATTGAATTTCAATCTTCATGCCCTACCATGAAGGCTGCACATATTCAGCAGTACCAGTTTGCTTCCTGTCTCACTTGCCCTTTGCAGTATCTCACCAGTCAGACCTACCTCTTATACTGAGAAGTACAGCTTTGAAGGATGTGTTTTTCATAAATTTTACATGAACTTAATTTTTCTGGAATTTTTTTCTGTAACCCACATACTGATGCTGTTCTTACCTCCTTGTTGTCCCACACATATCTTTTGTCACTAATGGTTTGAGGCATTCTGATCTCAGTATAGCAGTTATATCATAAGATATAGGAGCTGCATTAGATGGATGAATCAAACGGTCCCCTGTATGTATTTTATATTAGCTGAGACAAAACTAATTGTTTTTTTTCTGCATATCTTCATTCTTACACTCACGTCAGCTGTGCCAACAGTGCTCTGTGGGAGGCAGTTCCTACAGAAACATGTATCAGGCTATCTTTAGTGCCACAGTGGCCACAGCACTGTTTAATGACTATTAAACTGTTTATCTCAGTGTCCAAAGATTGATGATAAACGGTCAGGTACCCAAAGTGGATGCCAGGAAATAGCTGGAGACAATTTGTTCCAAAAAGTAATAAGAGCCACCTTGGAGCAGAAATACTGAAGAGAGAGGTAACAAAGATACCAAGAGGCTATAAAACTTCTTCAGATACCACTCCTTAAGGCAAATACTCTCTGGGAACCAGACTTCTGTCTGGAATATCTGGCTGATGTCCAGCTCTATATGTACAGAAGATATGGCCATTGATTCCCAGTTATATATCATACATGATGCTTTATGTTTAAATAACGAAACAAAATTTTGTTAACTGGATGGGTGGGGGAAACTCTAATCGTGTATTATGAAACTCTATAAAGCTTTTTGTAATAACACTTGTAAGAGAGACACAAAATAAGATAAATATTAATGCTAAGCTTAGCAATACAGAATTGGATCAGTAATACAAAACAGGATCACCCAGCTCTTCACTGTTTTCCTTTGACTGCTACTGCAGCACATCCTACCTGGGAGCAGGTACAATCACAGTCCTTACCTACTTCAGATCTTGGCTATATCAGCTTCTTAGCCTCTCCTTTGCCTTTCAGCACCAATTGCTGATCCTACATTCCTCCAGTGAGACATACAGCAACAGTGCATTATAATGCCCCAGCCATGCAGAATCTTAGATGGAGTTAATGGGAAGTAAAGGGTCTTTTGAATCCCTAATATTTGTTGGAGGCCTGCCCTCTTCCTACGAAAGACTCCCCCCCCCACACCTGCCCCTTTAAGCAAGATACAAATTATCTTTTTCTATAATTCTTCTTTTCTTTCTTCTTAAATGTTGGTGATGGAGAAACAGCCTATTCTTATCAACATAAATAAAGCCTAACAACCTGTTCTTCAATTTCAGCTTGTGTGACTGTGTCATGAATTTGATCTCGGGCAGAGTTTGTAATGTTTCAAAATAAAGTAACTGATGATACATATTTTGATCTTGCATTTTAAAAAGGAATTGAAGCATCTGTCTTGAAAGGGTCTTTTGGCAAGTACAATTAATTTTTCAAATATTAACTATGAGTGCAGCTGGCACTTCTCCAACACGAATAAAATTTCTGAACAACCTTCGTTACCATTCATCTTGAACATTCTTCAGAAAGACTTGGCCTTCCTCTTTAACCCTGCTCTTTAGATATATATCTTGAAGTGTTAAGTGAAGACATAGGACACATTTCTGGGGATGTAGGAGGGGAGATTTATTTTCTGATGGTTTAGTGAAAGACATTGATGGGTTTGTTAGTTCTTATTTCAGTAGCTCCTATGCACAGTATACAGAATTAAATGGAAACAAGGATATTAGAGGCCACTTAGTATTTTCACTCTTATAGACTTGCTATTTTCTTTTTGCTCTCCTCAACTCTCAGTTGATACAGTGTTATTTATCTTGTTGAAGTCCTTACAAACCTCAGTGATTCAGTTAATAATGCAGTGGTCAACATTAACATGTATATAATTAGCATTTGCAAGTATTTAAAGTTGCCATGGTACCTTTGCATAGATAATACTGTGGTAACACTAATCAGCCAGAGACAAAATTTTAAATACCTTAAAGGTGACCAATGTAATTGGCATTTTTATAACAACTTTTATTTGTAGGTGTTTACAGACATGAACTGGTTAATATGTACAACAGCTTTTTGAGTATTTTTGAGTATTTTTTTCAGTATCTGAATTTGCCATAGAACTATAGAATCATTTAGCTTGGAAAAGACCTCCAAGATCACCAAGTCCAACCATCAACCTGACCTACCGAGTCTCATCACTAAACCATGTCCCTTAGTGCCATGTCCACAAGCCTCTTAAATACCTCCAGGGATGGGGACTCCACCACTGACCTGGGCAGCCCATTCCAATGCTTGACCACCCTCTTGATGAAGAAATTCTTCCTGATATCCAGTCTAAACCTCCCCTGGCACAACTTGAGGCCAATTCCTCATGTCCTAACTCTTGTCACCTGAGAAAAGGGACTGACACCCTCCTCACTGCAGCTTCTTTTCAGGTAGTTGTAGAGAGCGATAAGGTCTCCCCTCAGCCTCCTTTTCTCCACACTAAACAACCCCAATTCCCTCAGCCGCTCCTCCTAAGTCTTGTTTTCTGGTCCCTTCACCAGCCTTGTTGCTCTTCTCTGCAAACGCTCGAGTAACTCAATGTCCTTCTTGCAGTGAGGGGCCCAAAACAGAACACAGTGTTCAAGGTGTTGTCTCACTAGTGCCATGGCTCAGTCTAATATCATATACAAGGGGCTGGGGAGAGTTGGAAGTAAAATACCATAAAATTAAAGATTTTTACAAAAATGATTGACTAGGATGTTAATAAGGAGCGCTGTGAGCCTCAAGCTAAAAGTCATTTGTCTGGTTCAAAATTCCTGCAACTGGCACAGGAATTGTGATATTCCTGAAAGTGTTTGTGCATGTTTTATTTGCCTCTGAGCTCTTTAGACTTTAGGGTACACTTGGGTCTAGTTTCTCGTTTCTCTCACCTACCGAGAGAGCTAGAAACGTGTCTTTACTCTACAAGTAGAAGCTGAAAGTCTCACCCACACATGCCCCAAGCAGTTGAAGCTACAAGAAAAACAGCTAAAATCACAGGTCACAAATGAAGCCGCAAGAGCTGGAAACAATAAGCCAAGGAGGCTCCGTTTTGCATATTAGCTCCTTTTCCCAGAAGGACAAAGACACAGACATGCCCTCATGTTAGCCAACAATGCTGCACTCTTCCTTTCCCATGTCTGCCCATTCTTTGAGGTGGAGTATCGAAGATAGCAAGAAAACGTTGCTGTTCCCTTGCTTTCCAGATTCTCTTCTTCCTCAGCTTTTAAGGTCTCATACCCTTTTGGGTAGGAACACCGCTACTGTAGCATACCTATTTCTGCAGAAGAAATTATTTCAAGTAAAACAGAGGATAGGCAATATGTATCCTGTTTTTTTCCCCATAGATCATGCCAGACTTCCAGACTAACATTCTCCTAGAACAGAAACTTTTGCTGATTCAACCATAAATTTATTTCTGTGACAACTGAAAATGCAAGGGCTAAATGAAGAGAAACAAAACATTTCAACTGACACAAACAATAGCTGTGATTCAAATAAAAAATGCAGTGAAAACCGTAAATTCAAGAAGGGTTGAAACTTATTCAGATGAGACTAATTTATAGAGTGGTTGAAGTGAAAAATTCAGTAATACTTCTAAGAAAGTTTCTATAGAAAGACAGAAATGAGAAAATAATCTAACTGGATGCTGTTGAAATTCCTTGTTCTTTATGGCTGGAATAATAAATATCATCACTAATTTTTGATAGTTGCAGCCCAAGAGAAGTCAAAATGTATCTTTGGTGATTTTAACACTTCTAGGAGCACAAACAGTGCAGGAAAAAAAAAAATCAAGCATTTCTTCCTGAATATGGACTTTAAAAAAAGCTTCTTCAAAGAGGAATTTATTAATGTCGGGAGTGCTGTCAAGTGACACCACTGCAAAGAGAAAATTCCCTGCTCAGATCTGCAGCGCAGTTGTTAATTACAGTCTTTGCTCTCCCTCACTGTGCAGTGATCCCCTGGTGTCACCAGGGTTGGCCTCCTGTGGAGGCAGAACAGAATATCAGGGGCAAGAGAGAGGTTGCATTTTAGTTGCGGAAGTCACGACGTATATGAGAGTGTTAAATGTTCTGAATCCAGCTCTGAGATGTTTTTATGTTTTACATGAGACTACCATTGCACAACCCCTACCCTAGCTTTTGAGCAAGTGCTTGACCTGCCTGTTTTTTTCCCCAGGCTCAGACTCTTCCTAACCAGGAGTTGTAAGATTATACTGGGGACAGTCATGGTTTAATCATCATGTTCTTCAGATCTTCCCAGCACATCTGCTACTGGCCAGTGTGTGTGTCGGAGAGGCCTGGTTCCAAACAGCCACGCCCTGGGCAGTGGTGGGCTCCAGTGGGCTTCTCCCCTGGTGCTGTGCCTGCCTGCTGGCCATCCTTGGGCAGCATGAGGGATGGATGCTTCCCCGGGGCACCCTCTGCTCTGGTGTTGGGAACATTTGTCAGGAGTGTGGGCATGTGTGGCTCCTGTCCCTAAGCAGAGCCCAGGGCCCATTGACTGGCTCTGGTAGCCACCCTGCATCAGGGAATGTGCTGCAGTATCACTCTATCACACATTTATAAGATATTTTGAAGATCATGAAGACTTGATGTTGGAAAGACAAAAAAAAAAAAAAAAAATTGCTGCAGGTTCCTCATGCCCTCATGTGAAGATAAAAGCTTGGAAGGACTGTATCTCCCTTGAGGAGTTCATGAGCTTTTCTAAAGACAGGAGAGAAATGGAAGAAGCTGAACATGGCGCAATACACTTTCTGAGGTGCTCTCCTTGCATAAAGCAAGGAGATGGAATGAATCAGCCCTTTCTTTGCCTCCAATAACCCTGACATGACATGCCTAAAGTGTCGGTGAGGTAGACTTGATTCCACCCTCTGCTTTACTCTGTAAACACTTTGACTAGGCTGGCCGAGACCTGTTACTCATTGCCACTGATCACACGAGAAAGAAAACCAGTCTTTAACTGTTCTCAGGATGGAGTCATTAGACTGGGAGTGAGCACATGATTTACATGAACTTATGTTCTTCTTGAGAAAATGACATGAATAGTTTAAATGTTTTAGTTTACTCTAGATCTACCATGTTAGTTTAGCATATATCTACAGCATCTAAGTTGTTACAGTATTATCGATCCAGGTTATTTTTTCTCCATTAACTTGAGGATTAAAGAGAAAAGGTTTGGATTATGTGATGATTAATCACAGGTTAGAATTTTGTAGTTTGAATGCATAGATAGATAAGATTATAAAAGTTATGTCTTACATCCCAGTGCAGTATTTCAATCTAAACAGTTTTTTTTTCTACATTATTACTTCCACCTGCTCTCAGATAAAAAAGGAGTGCTTAATTTTCCTTTTTAAAGCTGACAATGCTGTTGTAATTGTAGTATGCCAATATTATATACATTTGGTTATAACATATCTCAGTATATCCTTCCTTAGCTAAAATATAGAAGATACCAGGAACAACATATTGCAGGAGTGTTTTCTGGACTCAAAATGAATGTATACTAAATCATGTAGCTAACTGAAAGAAACTGGAAAAGACAGCAAGATTGTTCGACATCCTCTTTATTGAGGTACTCTTGGTAGTGCTATGCTTTTAATTTCAGGGGAAGCTTAGCTGTTGCATAACTTTTGATGATCCATGCTTTGATTTGGGTGGGTTTGTCCCAGGGAAGTGTAATTACATATCAGATATAGATCTGCTCAAACATGATAATTCATAGACTACTTTAGATCTTGCAAAACTGCCAAATACATAGATGTCTAAAATTACCTTTTCCTTTTCCTGATCAAGAACATAATAAAGTGGAGGTTATTTTGTATACAGACCATTGTCTTCTTCCTTCTGAAAAAATGAATGATGTATTATAAGAAAATCTTACTTGACACACACAGAGGTTTATGCATCAGCTTTTGGAAAGCTGTAAGGCTTTCTTCCTTAAGAGTGAAAACATTGGAAATATTAAGGTTCATGATAGTTTTGTTTTGGGTACAATTAAATGTTAAAAGTACTCTAATGTTGCCTTTAAAAAAAACTTTAATCTCTTTTGCTGGTAAGAACTTTTCATTCTCATTTGAGTATTGGCCAGACTGATTTCCTTATTCACACTGTAGCAAATCTTTTGTTCAGTCTTTGGGCCTGCTAGCATCTACAGGATTACTCATGGTGTAAAGCTTTATTCAGTGTATGGGTTTCTCAGTCCTGCCTGTGGTGTTTATCCAGTTTCACACCTTCAGGTCTTTCTTTTATCTGCTCATCTATGTCTTCTCTCTTTCTTTTCTCTCTCCCTTTACTTTCAGTATATACACATATATCTGGGGACATTTCAGCAGGTGGATAGCCTGAAATTTGGATGATTATTGTGGTATTTTCCAGATTTCATCGTTGATCCCTGTTATTTTAAACTTGCAAATGCTCTCATATTCCTTAAGGAGGGAGTGGGAATCATTTGGATTTGGTCTTAAATGGATAAACTCTATCTCCAATTGGAGTATTAAAAAAAAAAAAAAAAAAAAGTTTAATTTTAATTATTGGTTTGTTACAACAGGTGGGTCCACAAATAAAGCAAATGAGTGCTCCGTACGTTGGATTTACATGGCTGACTGACATTGTGCAGTGTCTGCTCTGAAGTCAGAGACCAAACTGAGATTTCTGTCTGTGGGGACCTACCAGCAACTGCCAGAGAGCAGCCCCTCTGTTGGGCTGCTCTCATCAGTCCCTACTCACCCTTAACCTACAACATGGCTTAACATCAGGTCATCAGAGAAGGCATCCTGACTGCTGGCATTTTCATTTGCTACACTACAAGATCTAGTGAGAGTAATCTCAGGTAGTTATTTCAGACCTCCTGGGCCAAAAGCCCATGGCCCAAGGGCCATGAACACCCCCTTTCTCTACTTCCAGTTTGAACTTCATCTCAGCTCCCTGCTTCACTGTCCAGGTCTTCCAGTAACATCGCTGGGTGATGGCAACAGTGCAGGATTCATATATATCTGTCAAGTTAGAAGAGTGCCACTGGGGCTACTTTGACGTCTAAGTCACGTTTCAGTGCCCCATGTGTCCTCCATCTCCTGGCTGCAGCAGCTAAATAAACAGCGTGCAGTTGTTCCCAGGAAAAGGGAGAGATTAAGAACTCAGAACATAATGAGGCAAGGACTCCTCGCTCTCCATCAGGCTCAGCCAGCTCCCTGAAGGCCGCACACTCTCATCTGTGTCTTGACTTTGGGGCAGACATAACGTCTTGTTGATCATGTGTTTAAATCCAACATGTTGAGACATTTGTCTGTAGTCTTGTTGCACACACACAAGCTACAACCAGCAAATACTGGAATTTCACATTTATTCTTCTTTCAAACACTGCTATTATTCTGAGAAGTATCTAGAGGATGTACACTTGCATCACAGAGAAAACTATCAGTGTAAGATCTCTGGGGCAAAGTCTGCTTTTTTGTTAAATTGGATGGTGCGTAGTGCAAGCTAACTCTCAGAGATGGCAGAGGGCTGGTTTGCAAAGCCACTGTGGTATGCATCATGAACTGTGGTGATGGTCTTCCTTGGCTGTGAGTGTGAGCCCTGGCCTCCCAGAGGCCTTGGATATTTTCCCGACTCTTTTTTTTCCATCTCTGTCCTTTTCTTCTCCATTGACTGACAAGCAGGCAGTGTAAAGCCTGTACTCCCAAAGAGGCCGGTGCCTGTGTTAGCATCTGGTACGTGCCCCTGTTTCATGTTGACCATCGCCAATTTGGAGTTCCATGCAAGGTGTAAGAGGCAGAGCCCTGACTTATTTATTTATATGTTTTTAACTATCTGCCTTTAAAGTCAGTAGAGGGAGAAAGAGATACACCTGAAAAGGACAGTTGAGACTGCCAAATTCAAGTCTTGATGTGAATTTACTCCCCCCCCGCTGACCCTCCCCAAAAATAAAAGACTTGGGACACATACTTCAATTTGGCTAGGGTGGGCAACTAGATTTGAGGGGCAGGAATACCATCCTCCCTGCCTGGCTTCACCATACACAAAAACCTGTCTTGTTTAGGAAGAAATGGGAACACTTAGGGTACTATACACGCTAGGAGCACTGCCATCTTCTGGGGCTCTGGGCCGCTCTGCTCTGTCTTACACCCAAGCCCCTGCAGTGACCATCTACTAAGCTCTACCAAGGCGCTATATAGGGAGTCTCCCAAGGGTATGGGGAACATACCTGCCACAGAGGTCTGAGCACACTGTGCCTGCAAGGGGGACCTGGAAATTATGCATGCCTGGCCTCCACATAGCTCCTCCATCACCATGGCAGCTGTATCTTCTAAATGTAGATAAATATTGACTTGGTCTCAGAAGAAGTTAGTTTCACATGATTTTCCAACACTGCATTAATAAACAACTTGCAATCCAGTTAGACAAACTGTCAGCAGTGCCAGCCAAACAATTTACATGGCAACAACATGTAAAGGATTCTAACACAACAGAATTCTTCAACCAAGATCAGCAGTGTAGTTTATACACAGATCTGACTGCTTTTATAGAAGCCTGTGAGGTGTATCTGACCATCCAGGTTACTTTATGATTTTCTGACACTACTGTTTTTGTTTGTTTGTTTGTTTGTTTGTTTGTTTTTTTCAATGAAGGAAATACAAAGCTTTTTGTTCACTTGACATTTTGCTTCTTCCCTCATTAAAAAAAAAAAAACAACTGCCAATCAACAAGCAGTGGTAAAGCAATTTCAAGTCTAAAATGAAGATGCAACACAAAATCAATTGCAAGATGAAAAACATAATTACAAAATTATATGAAAAGAGAATACATGGTGCTTGTAACACTTTTTTCACTTCTGAATGTTATACTAATTGCTCATCTGCAATACATGGAGGAATTATCTGTTCTAACTACATCTCCTTGAGTATCAACTATCTCAGCTGGTTATCTTGAGGACAATGTCTTGAAGCCTTTCTGTAGCTAAATTTCAACTGAGTTTGAAAGTATCCAGTTGAAATTTGTCTTGTGACATTAGGTTGTGTGTTAGTCAGAGGATATGTGCAAACTGCCTAGATAAGATAAGATAAGATAAGATAAGATAAGATAAGCCCCTTATTTACCTGAGCCCTACTGAATGGGGAGTTAGCTTCTCTAGAGTGCATTTCTGAGCAGAAGCCTAACTTAGA
Organism: Anseranas semipalmata; assembly: GCA_013399115.1. Lineage (NCBI taxonomy): Eukaryota > Metazoa > Chordata > Aves > Anseriformes > Anseranatidae > Anseranas > Anseranas semipalmata. The sequence continues at coordinate 729,531 of VXAA01000923.1, read as the reverse complement.
AATTTTGAATTGTGCCCAACCTGGTCCTCCCTGTTGGTAGAAAGAAAAGCCTAGGAGACAACTAAATTAGGTGCTTAAAATTCAGTAGAGTGAATAGCCTTGCAATGTGTTCACCCCGTGTAAAACACCTTTCATGGCCAAAGGCTGTGAAACATTTCCAGCAACATGGAAGCTGCAGAATTTCATCTCATGCTTCAGGGGCCAGTCTCAGAGTCTCAGGGTGGACTTCAGAGCCAGCAACAGCTCCTGGCTGTGCAGGGGAGGAAGAGCCTGCCAAGGTGTGTCTATATCTCATGACCCAGGGTGTGCATGCTGCATGCAGCAGCAGTAACAGGCCCACTGAGTCCCTCCAATAAAACCATATTTGTTTGAATTAGCATGTTTTTCAAATATATCTCTTTGCCTCCTGAAGTCAACTTTGGAAAGTTCACAGTTCATGATTATAATGTGCTGTTCTCTAGTCTCCAAGCAAGCGTCTCTGTTTTGGTCTGCTGTGAATATGCTGAGATATGAATATGAAACTATATCCCACTAAGAATGACTGAAGAAGCATGATCAAGGTCATAGAATTCACTCCAGGAGGTCTGAGCTCAACATCTGCCAAAGTATTACAGAAAGTATGTTTTTTTTTTTCCAGGAAACGCAACAGAAGAATTCAGGTCAGATTACTGAACTGGAAATCAAAGGTCCCAGTGATTCCTCAGATTTGGAGGGTCTTGTTGAAATGTGAACAAATGCATTAACCTTTAAGCTAGGATACTCTATGGGTAAATGCAACACTGGTTAAGAGGGGTTGCTGTATGGATATCTGAATGTGAACCATAGTGGCTAGTACTAACTGGAGGTAGGTTAAAAGCTCCTGAGACCCACAGTAAATCAGTCGTTGACACTCCCACATCTGCAGACAGAGGAAAAAATCACTAATACCACTGATGATGCTGTGTGGAGGGATATGGTTTTGGCTTGGACTCACCTGAACTCTGAGGGTTCCAGGAGAACAAATGCAAGCAAATTTCATGAAAGGCTCCATTATTGGTGTGTGGCTTTGAAATTTTCTGGAGCCCTGAGACTCCTATTTGGAATGGTTAATTCACATCTTAGTTGCCAAAAATTTCAAAGCAGCATGCTGACTGGATCAGAAATCACCCACTAAAAGGACATTGGTGTCAAAGGAGGAACAGCTAGCTTTGATAGAAAGTAGCAAATTAATAGAAGATACTCTGATGGCAGTAAAGAATAAAATGTCCCAAAATGTGGTAGAAGAAGCCTTGTTCATGGGAAAAGAGAGGACAGTGAAAGAGGCATCACACAACTCAGAAGAAAAAAAGATCCTTCAAGTCACCAAGAATAAAAAAGTTTCCTTTCTTCCCTTTTTCTCAAAATTGTGGGCAGCAGCTGAGAACATGAAATCTGCATGGGAATTCAAGTCAGGAAACTGGGAGACAGCCAAGAAATTCTAAAATGCCATCTTTTAATAAAGTTGAAGGAGTTTAAGTCAGCAGAACTTTAGTTTCACTCATGGAAAATTTATAAACAGCAGAGGCTCAACTGTCATATTCACGGTAAATTGTTACTCAGTCCCAGTTTGGAATTGTACAGTGAGCTGAAGCCATGGCAGAAAAACAAAATAACTGATTTTCAGGTGTGCTCTGTTTAGTGCTGTCTGTGCTTTTTGAATCTCCTTGTGCTGCTAAGCAATAAGCAACTGAACAAATTTCCTACTACTAGATGTGAGTGCAACTTCATCCACTTTCATTTCTTCACCATCCTGTGGCCATGCGTGTACATCATGCAAAGTTGCCGGTGGTGTCTACAAGGAGATGAAATTGAAATAATGCTACACTACACCAAGAGGAGCTTTTGCTAGCATGGCCATGCTTATCAAGAAGGGCTTGGGTGGTTGTGTTTGGTAAACAGGAGTGTATTGCTTATCTAAACCAGTAAAATCCTAACAGCAGACACAGTTGCTTTGGCAAATACACATCAAACAGTAGCAAGACGGTCTTGTTTGTTTATGAGACTGAAGAATATAGTACAGACATAAATGATTTACCCTGATAAGCTGCACCTGTACTAGGAGGGATTCTAAGCAAGTGCTTTCTAATTTGTGCCTTGGCCAAACATTGCTTTCCAGGATGATGGGCTTGTTAAATACTAGAAGAAAATGGCTATAACTTTGAGGATTTGGGCCTCTGAGAAGCATGGGAGCTCTGTTATCAGAGACTTGTTCCCTGCCTGGATATCTTCTAATTTCAGTTTTTTTAATATGCTTTCTAGATATTTATTATATTTATCATTTCTAGATATTTGCCTGTGAAGGAGCACCACCCCCAGGTTTTTCTGCCCTGTCCCGTGTCCCAGCAGCTCGAACTCCAAAGGAAGGAAGTGGTGCAGGGAGGACCAGGGCGGCTCGGTGGCATTCTGCAGCAACAGGGTCCCCCGCTCCCACTGCCCTTTCGTGGTCTCCCCGCTTGAACACATTTCTCCTTCAACATCTGGGTTCTCTGTTTGAAAGTCCCTTCTCTGTGGGGAGCGTTAGTGCAAAGTAGTAAAGAAAAATGTGTTATGAACAGCCTTGGTTGAATCTGGAAATAAGTGAGGTTCACCTGTGCTCAGCCTTAGATTTTTCCCTTAGTTTTAACTCTTCTGTTTTCCATTTTCATACTGAAATAATCTTTTCAGAGAACTGGATTATCCATGCAATTGAATTAAAAGGATTAGGATCTGGCTTTCAGTTCATTGCTTAGTCTTGAAGATATTTTACTGTCTGCTAGAATAAATTCTCTTTCAAACAGTACTTACTTTCAGACTCTTACTGAAAGAGTGCCCATAGTTAATCTTCTTATAATTTATAAGACATATTCCCCGTATCTTTTGTATTAATAATAAAAATAAGACACTCACTTTTATACAAAGCCAGGTGCAATAACCTTAAGTCAAGTGGAGTTTTGGAACTTGCCTGCATTTTTTTTAAAGATAGCTTATAGTATCTAAAATTATTCACATTAGCTAAATAAAAACCTCCGAATTTGTCAGGATCTGGAGAGCTAGCTAAGCAATATTCGCTGGATAAGGAAATAAAAGGCTTATATTTACTTTAGATCATAGATAGAAACATAGTTTATAAGCCTGCACAAAAATGGCTTTGGTAAGGGAAGAAAGTCAGGGAAGCTGATTCTTGTGGGTTTTGATCCTGTAGCATGCAATCCTCTCTGATCAGGATCAGCCACTTAATGAGAAGGAGCATTCCAGGACAAAACAAGAATAATTGAAAAAAGGCCTTGGGCAGAGCACAACCATGTTTGTTTATGTAAAATTACTGAATCATTTTCTTGTTACTAGCTTTCTGATAAAAAAAAAAGTAATTTTAATAAACATGAATGTTTTAAGGGGGTTTTGGATAGAAATCATAAAAACATGAAATGTCATAAAACAATTCTTTTCTTTTTTAAAAAAGTTAATACTTAAGAGTTTCTTTTTTATTTGAAAATTTTCATGCAGCACGACAATGTATGTTGTGGCAACACAGGGAAGAAAATTAGAATTGATACTTATCATGAGTGAGTGGTAGGATAGTTGAAAGTAAAATTTAACTTCTGTTCTGTTAAGCTGCCGTTCATGGTTTCATCACTTCCTTCATGATGCTGTTTCTTTCACTTGGTGCTTTGGAACAGACTTTACTCATTAGCCAACAAATAATTGTTAGCTACACAGAATTTTAATGGTGTTCTGTGTATATTCACCATATTTGAAGGGGAGTCAGCTTCAAACAATTGAAGCTTACAAAACACCACCATCAGCTTTAAAAACAGTATGTTCTGTTAAAGTTCTCACAAGGGTCCAGATAATTCTTGGGTATTTGAAGATGAACACTGAAGTGTTACAGATTTAGTGAGTACATTTTAGCATAAACAACTGTGACCAGAGATTTTTTTTTCATGTAGTTATTTCTGTTTTCTAAAAAATTCATGTTCAAAAATTGCCACCTGAATGAAACGAGGTTGAAAATCTGGCACTAAAGCAGTAGAATAAAATTTTGGACAGAATCTTGCTTGATTTGGCCTGCTCACTGGCCTCACACATATCCAACATCAGATTTCCTGAAATATTTAGTCCTCTTAAAAAATCACATTTTAGGCATGCACTAGTGCAGCCTGCAGTACATGCATTTATATTATCTATAATGCATTACTACCAGATACAAAAAAACAGAAGCCATCAGCAATTCACCCTGCAAACATTACACCAAGAAATGTACTGGCGTTGTGCAGAATTCTTGGTGTACAAACAGAATCTAGTTTTTTTTTTTTTTTCTAAGCTTGGGCTCTACAATACTTGTACCCTAGACCAACTCTGCAACAGGCATATAAAGGATAAGGAGGAAAGCCAATAAAATCCACATGCCTAATCACCTCCCAGTTTAAGGAGGAAGACAGAGAACAGCAACTAGTAAATGTAAACTGGACCTACAGTATATGACAGCAGCTCCTGTCTTTCCTTTGTACACCCAGGATATGCTGACCAAAGGCACTGACTGATGTAGTAGATGATCATGTTACACTGTTCGTTTTTTTTCCCAGACTACGTTTTTTGTGTTTCAGCAGCAAGATGTTAGAATTTCTCTGCCCTTCTGTATTTGCTTCTATCAAAGGACAGCATCATGGTATAAAGGCCAGTATTGTGTCTTCCTCCTTCTCGCAATTACCTGCTGGCTTTTGAAAAATGTGTTTATTTCAAATAGCGTTCTTCACATTCTTGTGTTAGCCATAAGGGTCTTGGGAAGAGGAAGATACTTTTATTATTGTTTGTTTGTGGCTATGTTAAAATTATAGGGTCTCATCTAAGATTTTTAAAGAATTGCCTATATCTGAGGTTATTCAGTCAAGCATAAATTTAAGACCGAAATCCTATGAATCTTCCCAGGCTTTACATGAATTTAATCCCGAATCTCCTACATGCTCAGAAGAATTCACTGTATAAAGTGTAAGATCAGAAAGGGAATTGTTTCCTTCTGACCCACGCCCTGGAGCATGCAACTATGTTCTGTTACTCAAATAAGCTTCATTCAAAAAAAAAGTCCAGTTAACAGATTTTCAGGAGTCTGTTTTGGGAACAACTTTACACCTTTAATGACTAACTACTTTTGTGCTGTCGGTAGAAAATATTTGCATGCCTTTTTCACAATATCACTTCAAGACTGCTTTGAGAGGTTGTTGCTGCAGGTATCCCTGTGTGGAGCACTGCAGTGATGTTCTCACCTGTGACCACTGACACAAGGACTCGCTGCCCTGCTTACACCATGTGGAACTCTTCAGGGGAACACCATTTCATATAAAGACTTTTACAGCTTTTTTAACAGCTTCTGAAGCTTTTCTTTCCATCACCATTTGTAATACGACTCCATATGAGCATTTTATCAGAAAGTTTGCTCGTGAAAGGATTGGTATACAGCAGAAGCACATCAAGATATTATTCAGAATTCAACACCCATTAATGCATTTTCCTCCTCTTCATACTAAAATCCTTGAGTACTGAAGCAAAAGTTTAAGTTCAAGCTCAAGAAGGACTCTACTGAAGCTAAGCACATGCTTGACTGCCAAACTGGAGCTTAACACATGCAGAAATTAATGGATACATTCTATAACTATTTCGGATCAACAGCTTTAATCTGAAATGGATTAAAAACATAAACCTTGAAATGAGTTCTATTGTTGTTGTTATTGGGCTGGTGATTTAACTTCCTTAGCCGGTTATCGTGCCCCGTAAGGATAAATGTACCCCTAACATATAGATAGGTTTTTAAATCTGGCAGCATGGTAGTGCATACAGGACCTGATGCTGTCCCTTCTGCAAGAAGCAATTTCGACATTAGCTGTGAGCAGCTAAGATGAAAGCAACGCATAACTCGGCTAGGTAGTGCTGCAGACGGGCTCAGGTTCACTACAAAGAGCAGCTCAGCACAGCACAGAGCTCCTCCTGAATTCCTTCGGCTGCCTGTCTGCAGCCGGGGAGTCTTTGTAAACTATGGATAAAAATAGAGATAGATAGTATTCCCAGAGCACGCTGTAATCCTTGAAAAGCACTTTAACAATGCTGAGGGGGGGAGGGGGAATGAAAAAAAAAAGACAGATTTTGACCAAAATTGCCTCTGGACAATTATCTCACGCAGTTTGCGGTGTGTATGTCACTTAAGCTATCTCTACTCCTCCCCCTTCCAACAATCTCTTCTGTTGCAGTAGAAATAGTGCAATTTATTTCAAGGACCCAGTACAAAATACAAATCCGAGTCATTACAGTTCGAATCTCATTCAAGATAGTGTTACATGCTAAATTCGCTTAGCACAAGAAATCTGATGCCAGCTTTAGCGTAGTTTAGCTGTATTCCCGTTCAATACAGCATATGCTAACCATACATCAAACTTTCTATGGGGCTTTGTGGTAAGTACAGCAATCACTTACAAATGTACAATTCTTTAGCTATGCGTATTTACTGCTACTATTCGAGCAAGGAATGAATTGAAATTTCTTTCAGAAAAAGTAGTTTTTGTCAAGTATCTGATAACAAAAGTTTCCGATGGCTCCTGTAAGATATTTCTCCACTGCTGTTGTCACTGTTAATTTAGAATGAAGCTGCGTGGGTTGAGCTCCAACTGCATATTCAGTCAGGTTTATTACACCACAGAGCAGTGAGTCATGACTAGGGCTGATAAAGGCAGATGCTGTACTTTCCTTTTTGTACTGAGATTAGTTTACATTTTAATTATATTTTGACAGTATAGGTGGCCTTTCATTAGCGTTACAGGGCTGTAACATCACCCGCAGGTGGAAACTGCACACAGTTTCCATCACATGTGGGTTTCTTTTGATACTGCCGCAGTAATGCTGGGAAGGAACCACATTCCGCATTCAGCTTGTGAAGGAGCAACCCCGTTGGGCCCCACAGGGCTCCACTTCTTACAGCCGACTGGTACTTCCTGCTTCCCATTAAGGTATAAAGGGATAAAAAAATTGCAATCTAAGCGTCTGTGCAGGTTATTCATATGCAGACCATGCTGTGGATGGATGCTGGTGTAGTCACTCGCTTCAGCTGCTGTGCGCTGTTGGGTCATCAGGTGCAAGAACTGGTAGAAACTTGCTGATATATCACCACTAAAACAAGAAACGCAGCAGAGCTGATGCGATGGGGAGAACTGTTTGCTGTTGCAGACAAATAACAGTACTTCATCCTCTAGACCCAAACAGAAAGCGGTTGTGGTGCTCAGAAACCTTTCCCTCCCTTGACTGCTCCTACTGCAACATGCCTTCATGTTATCTTTTCTGGAGGTTGCTTTAACCCTAAACGATCACAGAAGTCCACCTCCAGCCCATCATCCTTGCAAACTGCTGCAAATTGCTCTAAAGGCAACTCAGGACTGTTTTCAGTGAGAGGAATTGTTGGCAGCATATATAGATCCCAACTATACAAATCCCAAAAAGCTTAGCGAATAAAGTCTGCTCAAAAATCTTGTTCTATTTTCCACATGTTCAACATAAATGAACATGCCTTTATACTTGTATGGGACTTTCCTGCTGAAGAGTACTATTTTTCATCTTTCAATAAACTTATGAAATACATAAAGCCTACACATTTTTGGTGAGTCTCAGAGATACAGATGAACATACAACATGAGACACAAAATTATTTTCTTTCACATTATACTGCAATTTAAACTACATTTGATTAGTTTGGATCTAGATTCAAATAATGGGAGTTAAACATTTGCAATTTGTAAAAATCACACTCAGTGCATCACTTATTCAGGTAAATTTTGCTCTTATGAAACAATCTGCCAGCTGTTGTATGCGTTATTAACAACATTTGAATTGGGGTATGATTTTTAACAATCAGTTGCAGGGAGTACAATCAGAGAAGAGATTCCCCAGCGCAACTTAAAATACAAGCTAGACAATGGAAATCTGCATCTAACATTTGTCAAGTTGGCCACGGGCCTGCTATTGTCTGCCTGTCTGCACAATGCTTGTGCTAGACATGATTCAAAATCTGTTTGTTACCAATCAGTCTATCTGCAAAACAGATACTTCTTAAAGTATGCCTTGAAAATAAAATAAGAAATGTGACTGGATTGGAAACAACACTGCGTCTGCATGAAAGGTTTGTAACAATGCAGCTCACTGCCCTTTTCAAAGTGCAGTAGTTGCCAATTAAAATAAAAATCCTGTATGTTCAGAAACACCAAATGGTTTTCATTCTGAGAATGAACTGATACGTTAAATGAGAGAGAAATTACACAAACAATGTTCCTGGAACCCTGCAAACTCACTCATGCAGAAGAGCTACAACAGTCTGACAGGAGAAACGCAGCAGGTCTGTGCACTGAAGGTTGGACCTGCCATGGACTCCTAGCTTCTCCCATCCTGCTCTGTTTTTCTTGTGGGACATTAAAAGGTGGACTGAGAGGGAACAGTGTGTTGGAAAGAACAAATATTCTAAAATCTCGATGGTCAATATGTAAGCGAATAATATTTGGAATACCTCTAAGGAAAATAGGAGCTGTATGCTTTTCTTCATTTGTCAAAAAAGAAAAAGTTGACCTGTAGCCCCCTAAAAATGGGGAAGGATGAATTACTGCAGAAGGAGTACAGAAGGCTGAAGGGAGAAAGTATCTGCAGGAAAAATCTGTACAATCAAAGAAATAAAAGCCCACATAATTAACATGTGCCTTTTCTTGGACTTGACACTTGACACAACATCAAACTTAAAATTAACATGAGAAATCAAAGGAAATCTTGTTGCCTAATGAGAAAAAAAAAAATGCAAATGAATGACCAGTCAGGTATCAAGAAAAACAGGGAAGATTTTCATCTGTTATTTATGCAAGAGTTATGAACCAAGGACAGATGAAAGCTTCAATTATTTTCATTCTCTAAAAAGGCTAGTGAGCTCTTTTCTATACCCACCGTCCCTATGTGGAAAACACAGATGACCCTACTGAGAAAATGGGAAGAGACCCTGCTTCAAAATAACCTGTTGACATATGGAGAATGATGGAAACAAATGCTGCCTAGAAGTAAGCAGAAGGAACATCTGAAATGAATCATTTGAAAGCTGAGCATACGTAGGTGGATCTGGCCAAATTAGACTTTGCTTAAGGGGGAAAAAAAAACCCTTTGGGAAAATAAAGGAGAAAGCAGAATGAGATAATTGTTAGGAACGATAGTACTGTAATACTTACAGGGAATGGGAATACCTCAGCTTACAAAGCAAAAGGCAGTATTTCTGTAGGCAGAATAAAATCTTGATCTGGGCAAAAGATCTACTAACTCTTTTTCTTGATTTAATTGCAGTTCTATTAGAGACTTTTTAAAAGATATCCCCGTTAAGCTTAGACAGCTTGTTTACAATATGTATAGATTTACAAAAGGATTTACAAATACACATTGGTTGCCAGAAAGGAAAATTCAAAACATATTTTGTTCTGCACAGGAATCATTTAGTCACCTGTGCTATTAGCTTAACCAGATGATTGCTCATACAGTGCTATAGCAGTTTCTGTTTGCATACCACGAGCGACCATCTGAATGGCCGAAACCCTGAATGCCTTCATCACCAGTACAGCAGTACTGTATTTGACTGCAGATAAAAAGATTTCCCTTCTGCAGTAACCTCTGTAACAAACTGCAAGAATACTGACCTAATTTTAGATTCTAAAAATTCTTCTTCAGTTATTTTGAGAAAAAAAAAAAATTGGCTGAGTATATATAGATATGGATATATAGGTAGTTTTTTTTTTTGTCTGTGTCAAATTTACCCGTAAGGTATAAACTACTATGAAGTTTATTAGAAGGCAAGACATAGGATTTTGTTATACTTCCGTTCAGTGCAACCGAACTGTATCACTTTTTCATGAAGTTTTATGCAGAGATTAGGTCAACTTCAAATAAACTGTGCAGAATAATTTACTGAATGGAAACAGCAGGTAAGTCCAAATAGCATGAATACAGGATCTCCTAAGAATTCGTTTTATATCAATGCATCTGGTTTCCAAAATAGTGTACTCTGAAAAGCAATAAGGTTCTCTTTATATTATTATCTCTCCTAAGCTGAAAAGTGTTTAGTAAGTTCTTTTCATATTGGGCCTAACCCTTTATGATGTCTGTAATGTGTCCAGGAAAGCCATGATCATGTTAATCAACATAATTTCAAAGAGGTTGTGCTTATATTAGGTATATGAAATCTTTCCAAAAAAATCGACTAAATAGATGAATAAGTGTACTATCTTATTTGTCTGAACACTGGTTGGAAAGTGGCTGCTTTCTAACTTGTTAATGAAATCCCTCTGAATGATATACAAAAGACATGCCATTTAAAGCAGTTAGCTAAAGATGTAATTATTTTTTATTCTTGAAGGTTGAGTTAGGCAGCCTATGACACCAGAAAAAACAGAAATGAATGGAATTAACTTTCATTTCCAAGAAGTGAAATATCTGCTGCAGCCCTGATCTTTTCTGACATCTTGAAATGTAGAATTGATACCTAGTGGACTCTTGAACTCTACTATCTGCCAAGAAGAAATTTAGGCCTTCGAGTTTTATTTCATTCTAGAATGAAATCTCTAGATGTTATCTAGCTAGAAGCATATTCTTATCCACCCCCTTGGAAATCTGGATAACAGATTTCAGAAAGGTGTCTGCTGCCAATTTTGTTATTACAATGTGAATTATAACCATCTGAACCATCTGCACCAGTTATAAATCCTAAATATCAGATATTCTTTTTCTTTGAGATTTTTCTTCCACCTGCATCATCATATGGGCTTATAGTGCACCAGTTTTCCTGAGCTCTTCTGTGAAACGAAAAAATTATTCCACACATGCATTAACTCTCACTTCAAAATACCCAGGGATTGTCACACTGCCTAATTTTTTTGGTAAAGTGTGAATTGCACTTTTGCAGTGTGTGATAGTTGAAAGATTTCCCATTTGGACTAGATTTTCCTGGTCTTGTATAGTCTTTGCTCCAATAAAAAATATTGTTCCTCTTGGTGGTCTGCAGTGAGTTTTTCAGAGAACTCAGCCTCATAGCAGGAGCCTGCTTCTACAAAACTGCAATTAGACCTTGCTCAGCATTGTCTGAAATGATTGCTTCAGCATATTTCAAAGCCAGGTTGGATCCAGTAGGAATGGATATTCACACTTTACCAAAATCTGTACAAATACAGCTTTTTTCCACAGAGGATCATTCAGATTATCATAGCTCATTTTCTTGAATACGTATTAAGCCCATTAACTTGCTTCTTAACATCTGCATCACAGCTTTGGTAGATCACAGGAGACGGTAACTAAGTCAGTTTGTTGGAGCATGCTTTCAGATGTGCATGATACCAAGGCTTACGTACTTATTTCCACCTGAAAAATCAGTCATGTCTCCAAAACTCCATGCAAAATCACTAGCACCGTACAGCTGTGTAGAGGCTTTTATGAAATGAGAGGAGTATTTCAGGGAATGAGTGAGCAGCAGACAGCAGTTACACCAAAGTCAGCCCCATGATGCAATACTCTGTGTTCAGAAACAAAGACATCAAATAATCAAAATTTATATATGCTTAAGTCAATTAATGAAGTGTCCTGTACTACCAAATTGTAATTTGCAAAAACCAAAGGTTACTTTTTTACTTACTTATTTATTTATTTATTTATTTTAAAAAGTGTCCTTTCTTGTTTACTCAACAGGCAACATGGCTTTTCTCTGTCCCAGATGGAGCACTAAAACATACAATGTGATGTTGGACTGCTTTGAAACATACTTTTAAAATTGAATACTGCATCTAAAAACTTTAAGCTCCCCTAAAAATGCAATAGAAGTCATATCTGTCTCAGGAAACCTTAGCTTACAAACTGGCTTAGCTTGCAAAATTTTTGTGGGTTGGTACCCAACGTGCTTGCATTTGGGTAGAGTTTAGACCAAGGCTTCTCCTAAATGCATTGGTGTGGTGAATTCTGAATGACTGGGTGACTGGTTTGTCAGTTATATCTGTTACATGATTTCTGATGAACATGGTTTTCCTGAAATATTTAACGTTCTTTTACTAATTTGCTAGGTGAGCGTCTTATTTTAAGTTTTCGGAGTAAATCTTTACACCTAAGAAATCATTTTCTCTTATCTCTCTCCAGATCTCACTGACATACATTGAGCTTTCCTCATTCAGTATTGTTATGTCTCTTACATATGCATTTGTTTCTTTTGCTACTTTATTATAGTAATGCCTTTCTGTACAGTACCTGGCAGCATCACCATGTTACAATGACTGCAGTCACAATTCCTAATCCAAAGTGCTTTTGATTCAGAAAAGGCAAAAGCTAAGAATAGAAAAAGTTAGTCCACATACACAGTAAGTAATAAAGTTAAGCCTCGTGCATTTACACATTTGCATGTATAGATTGCCAGCCTTCGAATGGGCTGTTGTGGTGGCAAGGAAAGAGATGAAGGACATTACACAAGTCAAAACATATGAAAGTGTAGAGAAGGCAACTAGGTGCTGGAGAATGGAAAGCAGAGTGGACAGAGTGAATGCAACTGAACAGCTGAAAACTAGGGAGAAGAAACAGCCAACAAACGAGGTCAGTAACACAAATGCTGAAAAAATACTGAAGTTATTCATGCCCAGAGGCACTCCATTTTTAACCATGGAGTAGCAATGTTATGCTACATTTGCAATGCAAATAGAAGGATCTTTCAGGTAACAAGAACTGACAAAAAGTGCAGTGAGTGGCTGGTAAGCAGAAACATGTCTGTGTATTACTTATCCATATGGTAGTAGTCTCTGCATTGACGTCATCCTTTAGCTCTCTCAGTGGAAGCGCAACCATGAATTTGGTGCTCTGTGTCCTGCATTTTCATGGTTTGTCTGTATCTCAAGGTGCTCACCTAAACTTCTTGCATTCTGTGCAGTTCTGCTTTTGAGACATAGTGCTGTTAATGTTTCATCCAGGAAATTTTTTATAAATCTTTCATGTACTTTCAGCAAATGCTGTGTACATTGGCTGGCTTCCTGGAATAGTTTTAAATATGTTCCTTCTGAAAGGCATCTCCTTACCACTTAAAATACGTCTCATAACAATGAAACTGCAATCACAACTCTCACCCTCCTAAAGTATCAAATATTTATCTCACTTTGTTGAGGGGTAAATCTGAAAATGGCAATTCCAGAAGGCCCAACTATCTCTAGAATTATTTAAGAAGAGGTTGTTAATATAGCACTGATCACTAAGATCTGCCGCCATATTTTCCAGTTAAGCTATGTGTTTCACATTTGTTCTTCTTGGTTAGACATAACTGAACTAGAGTTATTGCATGACAACAAACTGGAACCCTTCCAGCTTTCACTCATCCTTTGCAAGACTAATTATATTGTATTAAAAGACATATTTAAGTAAAGTAAAATGTGCCCCTATAAAGTCTGTCATCATTATCAGAGTCTGTATTTCATATTGAGTGTTTAACTCCATTCCATTGTTTGTCAAAATCAAACACATGAACAAAATGGCCTGCTGTCATATGATTCATTCCCTCTTAAATGAACCCATTGAAATGCTAGCATGCAGGTTAGTTCAGCAAATATCCCTTCTGGCGACAGCCAGCCTCCCCCTGATATCTCTGCTTTTGCTCATCAGATGCTTTGTTCATTCACAGCTTTTTGGACGTGGTTATTTAAATCATACCAAGAGGGCTGCCAGCTGCTTGGCGGCTCAGCCACCTCCTTGCAGAGGTCTGCCAGGCGGGCTCCAGGGCAGTCTGGAGCCCAGTCCTTGTCAGAAGCCCTTGGTATGAACCTCTGGATGCTTCTGGGGCTGAGGTGTGGAGCAAGAGAAATCTCCTGCAGGCAAATTGTAGGTTGTCTGTGAGGTATCCAGTAGGTGGAAGGCAGCTGAGTCATGGCCCACACCGTGATTATGACTGCTGATTATTACAGCTGCTTGTAAATAGGACTTTAGATATAACCTAAAGATCCCTAGCAGAGAAGATCTCTGATGCAGATGCATAAAAGTAGAATAATATTACACCAGAATAATATTACACCTCATTGCAGCCAAGACTTTTGAGCACTCTCAAAATGATTAGACTTACTGCTATGTACTGTCCAGCTCACGCTCCCATTTCCTGCTTTATTGAGGAGCATCTGGGAAAGAGGCCAGGAACAAGCTGGTTTCTCCAAAAGAGACATTCAAGAATCTCACTCTGGCTGCCAGCTTCCTCAAGGGCTCCAGAGACGCAGGCAGGAAGAGGGCTGAGGGTCGCATACCTTGCTGCAATGGTAGCAGCAGCCCTCTCCCACATCACACCTTTCCTGAAGGCTCCTCAGCCCCCTTTCAGCATCTGTCCAAACGTGCACTCATCACATGCCTGTGTTGAATTCAATGCCTCCAGGCGAGGTTTACTAATGCTAAACCATTCAGCACAGGCCTTTTAAAATCCAAATTGTGTGAAAATAAGAGGGCTGAATCTCAGAAATTCCAAGTCCAAATAGAAAGCATGGAGCTGTTGAGGTTTCAGCCTCCTGTCCAAGCCCTTTCCACAGCAGACCAACTCATGGGGGAGTGGTGCCTCAGCAGAACCCCACCACCACCACCATTGCTCTTGGCTCATTTTCCCAGTGGTAGCAAGCCTGTGTGCGTATGCACAGCCCAGCTGGAGGCAGCAGGAGCCTCCCGGTCACGGGCTGTCCTGGCCACACCACCTGCAGAACCTCCGCTTGCAGGGGAACTCAGGTAAAATCTTGCAATGAAGTCTGCAGCCACTAATCAATCCCCCATTTTAGGTGCTCCATTTGGACTTTGTAGGCACACATTTCAGGTCTATTGCAGCTACTGGGAGGAAGCCTTTACAAAAAAGCTTTAAAAAATTTAGCCCTAAATATGGTCAGACCGTAAGAAGTGTCATGATTTTAAGCGCATGTTAGAGAGCTAAAACACCACAATAAGGAATAATTCTTTCCAATGTTGAGTTCCTGTGCTTTCAGAGTTTGCCAGCTGCCTTGTCCTGGGAAAACACAGCTCCTGGCTAGAAAGGAGTCACTGGTGCATTTGAGCCCATCAGTGGCTTTGGAAACTCTGGCCCAGGTCTCTTACTGGCAGCAGAATGGGGTGGGAGTCACGGCAGGGACTGTACCAGTGCTCGTTTATTCACAGCGTCTCCTTAAACAGAGACAAGTTAATACATTAGGCTCATGCTAGAAATCTGGGGTTACTTACAGCCAGGTCTAGTAATGCAGCCTGGGAAGGACGAACATGTGGATCTCACTAGCAGGAGGAGGTGAGTTTCCTGCAAGCCTAATCAAAGGAAGAGGAATCGCATGATGTGGTACTTATTACACTTGTGCTCCGTGTAACAAGAAAACACATACGCTTTGTGCTCAGCTTGGAGAATGATGTGTGTGAGCAGAAACAACTGTGCTGCAGCTCTTCAGTGTCTGCTCACCAGGACTCTGTTCAACACGAGATGATAACAAGCTAATAGGTATTTCCTGCTTAACAATTACATGAACAAAAAGCAGAGGAGCACATGCCAGACATCAGCAAAATGTGGCCAGCTCCCAGCCAGGGAAATACACCCTAGCAACAGATCATAAACGAAACAGAGGAGCAGCAACACTGCTGACCAAAGAGAGACAAAAGCTTGTCTAAGTGACAGAGACACTTTACACACGTGTGACAGTCAACCTTCAAAATGGCAAGAACCTCCTCTGCAACCATCAACTCAACTCACTGAAAGCACACAGATCTTTTTTCAGGGATAAAGATTTTTTGAGATACCCCAAGTCCAAATGACTACAGATGGGAGAAAACAGCTGTACCAAGAAAAACAAACAGTTTTCTCTCAGCCCCAAACCAACTAGCCCAGCACATGCTGTAATAGCATCCCAGTTCAACCATCATAATTCATTTTTTTTTGTATTTTCACTAGATCAAAGAAATGATTTAAGAGGTAACACTTTCTGGAGTGATTGCTGCCAGAAAATGTACTGGGTCCTCTCCCTTGGCCTAACTGAAGCTGCGGCAGAACCTAAGGCAATATTTTTAAGAGATATGAGTCATCTCGCCTATGGCTGTCCAGTGAAAATATTTAGGATGTTAAATGTCATTAACTTGTTACTGTTCAAATTCTGTAAAACTTCAGAGGGGAGATAACATGTAGGAATAGAGGGAGAATAAACGCCTGGATGCTGCTGTTTAGGGAGAGGGAAAATCTCCATTCTGCCTCAGTCAAAAGCTTCAGTTGAAAAAATGTGAGCAGTTTATTTTAAAATCAACCTCTTATTTAAAGAAAAGGAAAGCATGCAAAACATATCAGTAGGAAACCCAGCCAATATTACAAGATGTTTCACTTTGGGTCCTTTGCATTGACCTGTCTGAAATGATACTGCCTATTAATTTTACTTGGGGAGAAAAGAAAAATTTGTTAAAATATTTCAGGTTAAGTTCAGCTGCAATGATTCTTTTAACCATTCCCTTCCAATCTAGCTTAAAAGTCCAGTGATCCCCTGTTGTAAGGGAGACCTGAATGATCTTGATGGACCACCACTGTCTTTCCTCACCTCCCAGGAGCTAAAATCACAATGTTAAAAAGGACAGTGAAGAAGAAAGGAAGGAAAAAAAAAAATCACATAAGAGCAACTGAAAATCAGCTGGTGTTCTCTGAGAAATCAGGGGGATCCCCAACAACCAGTTTTTCCTGTGCTCTACATTCACTTGTCCAGCTCCTTTAGTGCTCTCTGGTTAGAGACAGCAGGTGTGGAGGTCCCTGGAGGGACAGTGCAAGGACAGTGCTTAAGTTACCAAAACAGGGCTTTGGAGACCAGAATCAGCCATTGGCTCACTCATAAGATTGTGAGTGGCTGTGGGCAATATCCCAGGTCTCATTTCATTAAAGTCATTCCCCAGGAGCTGAGCTTAATTACTTCAGTGGGATTCACGTACATTCTTAAGTATTTTCCTGAATCAGGACATTAATTGCTCTGTGCCTTTGCTCCCCATCTGCAAGATAGGTTTAACATTTGCTCTCTCACGTGCTCTGACTATTTAGATTTACGTTCTTCCAGCCTCACGGTCCCTGTCTGCTCAGCACTTTGTCTATAAGGCTGAGGTTTCACTTGAGCTGTTACTGGACCTTGTCACATTTCATGCTTACACAAGCCACATTCTGAAAACTGGTCGCATTTCTGCAGCTTTCATGTCTCTAACTCTGGCAAAATAAGTTGCTTATTGATTTGGGAGCAAAACAGCAAGCGGTATTTTTCACTTTAACTCCATCACAAATAGAATAATTACATGGCACTTTGAGACAATTTGCTAAAGATGCTCACACATTTCAAGAGGGTAAAATTACTTTATCCAAAGCAATTACAAAATAGCTAATTAGTGAAACTGACTGTGAGCTCCTACAAATGTGTTATGTGGAGATGTTGCTTCTAATGTCAGACAAGCCTCCAGCTTATGAGCCATTTCCAGGTAATGAAGAAACTATTCCAATGCAATAAATATGTTGTTTTCAGCTGAGACTTCCCTAGCCAGGATGCTCACAGATCCCCAAATTAATGTCAGTGTTCCTGTCACGTGCCTTCTCGACAGCCTCGTTGCACCATAACTTTGTCAGGTGAGTACCGAGATAATTACTGGAGCAGCTGGGCAGCAGCTTCACGTGAGGAAGAGCAGCCAGGACATTAACACACTTGTCACACAGCAGGACTCCTGTACCTCACGGACATACAGGCTTGCGGCTGCCTTCTCCCCAGAGGAACTTTGCTGTGTACTCTGGGACCAGTGGCCACAGAAAACAGCTTTGAAAGAGCTTTTTTTAATATTATTTGGATATAAGGATTAATTGCAAATTAATTCTTTCTGCCATGTCCCTCCAGGCTGACAAAAGACCTGTAGGGAATTTATCTTTACTCAGCTGGCTGTTAGGTGGTTTGCTGTGTGAGACAGTGGGATCTGTGAAAACAAAAGAGATTGCATTTCAGTGATTCATGCTTAGATTCCTCTCGCTGATAAAAAATGAACAGATTATCGACAATATGTCTTTCACAAAAACACATTTAAAATTCTGTAGAGAGAAGAGTCGTGTGAAGAAAAACAAAATCTCTTGGTCATTAGAGTTTTTCTTTTGCTTTCAGATAAAAGGTATCCATTATGTATGAAGTAATTGTTGCAGGCTGTGTAATTAGTCTTAAACATAAGCGATGGACATAGACAAGAAGTGACATAGTTTTACAGATTTAATAAAATACAAACCGAAGATAAAGTGAGTCCCAGGGTCTTTTTGTTGTAGAGCTGTTAAAGCAATTGCTGGCAGAACATTACACCTCAGTGTAAATCTAGGGACATTTTGCAATAAATAACTTTTATAAAAAAATTCAGACTGCAAATTTAGCATAAAATTTTAAACCATCTGTGCATTGTCACTCTAACACTGAGATCTTACTTATTTGTGCATTTTACCCATATGATCTGATGTAAGCAGGAATGGGAAGGAAGCACTCAAGACTCATTAAAATCAGAGATAATACACATAAGCATTTAATTATTTGTAGGTATAAAATTTCTTTAGACAAACATCCATATTTAAGCTCCTCTTTCTCTGTGTTATAAAAATTGTAATTCATGTTTATGAAGACACAAACTCTTAGATATTTTGCACATTGAACTTCACAATGTAGAAAAAAAGGAAAATTCTTCTATTCCTTCTGTCCATATGCACTGGGGAAGAAACTAAGCAACATATAGGTGTGTTCTTTATGTATAACTTATTTCTCACAAGTTCACTTGCTTTTTGGATTGATCTTTCCCCTATAAGTGAATAAAACTGTAGCAGTTCTGTTTCAAAAATAAAACATCTTCATTTGGCTATCTCTTACTATATACAGGTCAGTGTAAACACTATTATTATAATAATGTTGCCTCCATCCAAAAAAAAATTGGTTACTTCAGACATATTCTGGTTTTGCTTGCAGTTTTAGACCAGAAGGGAATTATTTTTGCAATCTGCCTGCTATCTGTATAAAGAAGACCTTGCTCCTTATTTTTAAGTGTATCAAACAGTCTTTTTTTTTTTTTTTTTAATTATTTGCCTAATCTATGTATTTAAGATTCCTCAGTCATGAAACTTAAGTAGCTACATGTTTCTGGACATGCTACTAACCTCTCTTTTAAAACCTTCTGCAAAAAGCTGACTTTCACACCTGCCATGGTTACCAGCTGCATAAATAGCATAGCTCAGCCCTATTGACAGCCATAGCATGATTGCCAAGCAAGTCAGATTGACTGGTGAGCATCAACAGCAGACTATGGTCTGGAGGATTTTCCTCCCCGTTTTCTTACTGTCTTGGCAGTGTTTTTTTTTTAACTAGCTGTTGATAAGAAGTAATAAATCTACTCAAGTGCTGACAGTGATAGTCCGGGCAATTGTTGCTCTCTAACTGAGGTGGAATAGGTTTCTTTGGTTTGTTTATTTGTCAAACATAATCTAACACTTTTCCCCTTCTGCATGTGAGAAATTTACTGTGTGTTCCCCTCTGGCCAGATGTTTGAGACAATGTCATACTAAAAGAAAGCTGTATATTTGGAGATGCAGCAAAGTCCAGACTTGGTAATCACCATTAATCTATGTGTCAGCCTATGTTTTATGTGCCTGCTCCACCATAATGGATACTCTCTCACCCAGATGGGAGGCCCAGGAGGCATTGTGTGTCTAGCAGTCCTCTTATGTTCCTCTTGGAACATCACTAAATCACAGAGATGCTATACCTGCTGGGTCCTCCCTGTCAGTCCTGGAAAAGATCCAGCATGTGCTGGTCTCACTAGTCAAGCATTCCTGCTGCCCTCTCCATAGCTAAGGCTATCTCTTCCCAATCCTTTTACAAGTGGCCCCATCAGGAGAAGGGTAGCTGACAGACAGAGAAAATGTGTCCATGTCCCTTAGCCCCATGCAGCGGGTGCACAGCTTGTGTGTTCCACCCTCAAGCACCTGTACAAAAGCTGGGTTCAACAAAGCCCTCAGACAAAATGGTTTATATGTTCAATAGGTATGTCATTGCAATGATATGTGATCATGCAAGTGGGACTGACTGTATATAGTGAGTAAACTTAAAAATTACTTTCAGATTCTGGACACTACCATTTTCCTTATATCAAAAGTAAGTAATATACTTGTTCTCTGCCATTTTTAAAGGTGTACATCCATTCTTGTGCTCTTACGATCATTGTAGCCTCTGATGTGTTGGAATTAAGCTTGTTGCATCGTGGCCTTTTTTCGGTTCATTGCCAAACCTGACCATTTTTCAGCCCTTCTGGTACTCCATCCTATTTCTGTTTCTCACTCACCAAAATATGCTACCATGGGATGCAAACAGCTGAAAATATTTAAGCAATAGTCCCCATATTGCATATGCCTCTGACAAGATAATGAACTACAATGACAGCTGCATGCTGAGGAAAGGCACGATAATAAAGATGGCAGTCTTTGACTTGTACAGGAAATAAGACAAGAAACATTTGCTGCTTTCATTTTGAAGGATTAGAAAACATTCTCAAATGTTTTGGAAAGAAAGGCTGTTATTTCTTGGAGGGTGATATTGTCTCCTTATTCCAGGAAATTGACTGTGCTGGGGAAAATCTCATGGAAAGAGAGACTGCCTGATGGTCAGATGCCATCCAGGTGGTAACACCTGACTGCCAGTTATTTAGTCAACATTCAATCTAAAAATGGGGTTTTCCCAAGTGCCCTGTTGGCTGCTAACCTCTTCTTTGGTGCCATCAAAGTGTGTGAATGTCTGAGTTTTACCAGCAAAGTGAAGAGAGGCCATGTCTGAGTTTTACCAGCAAAGTGAAGAAAGTCCATATTTCCTGCTGAGGCACACAAAGAAATTGCCTAAATGTGTGACAAAGTTGAGAAACCAGGTGGGTATCCACCTCGGCCTGAGGCCTGCTTGAAGTATACCACGTACATCCCCCCAGTACTGGATTGCCGAGCATATCCTCTGGACAGGTCTCCCAGAACGGAGGACTGGTCCCCTTCCCCACTGTGTTTGAGTGGTTAGAGCAGTCACCTGAAGCACAGGAGACACAAAGATTTATCTCCCTTCTCTAAAAAGAGCTGTCCTCCCAGCTACAGATTCCTATCTTCTCTGAACCAAGATAGTTACAATGAACATGCAATTAATCCATGCAAAATGACCTATGAAAGAGGGACTACAACATACACCGCTACAACCTAGCAATTAGGAGGTAGGAGAGAAGGGTAGTGGGGAAGATTTTAAGGAAAAGAGAGATTTGAATCTGAGTTGTGGTAAGGAAGGGATGCAAATCTAAATTTTTGGAAAAGGAGATGGTGATAGCAAAGATCTTTTCTGGCTTGCT
Source organism: Anseranas semipalmata (assembly GCA_013399115.1). Lineage (NCBI taxonomy): Eukaryota > Metazoa > Chordata > Aves > Anseriformes > Anseranatidae > Anseranas > Anseranas semipalmata. Next base: position 708,120 of record VXAA01000923.1, on the reverse strand, counting down.
TTATGAGAAGGGCTTGGCAAAAGGTCCAAACTCTAGGAAAGGCTGCACATTTGACAGCTGCACTCTGGTGAAAGGATGTTCTTCCCTGCAATCTCTGCTTAGAGATGTGACCCTCCCAAGCCACGCTGTCCTCCAAAGCTCTTCATGCCTGAAGTGACTAAGAAAGACAACTCCTCGCTGCACAGCTTGCAAGATTGCATTCTGTTTTCAGTACTAAATCCTCCAGAACACTCTAAGGAGCCTATGGGTCTACTTATCAGTAGATTCCACTTTTTGAGGAGCTAGCCCAAAACATAATTTTGCTCATTTTTCCAGTAGGAATGTCTAGTTTTCTAATATCCAAGACTGTTAGCTGCAGCTATCTAAAGAACAGCTTAACATGTTTTTTGAACTAGTGATGCTGTTAATTAATTAATTATTTTTCCCAATTAACTTAATGTGATGTCTGCAGCATGAATTCTTCCCTTTCTCTGAACCATCCAAGGTAACATTGATCCAGTCTTACAAAATAAAATACTCAGCAGCAAGGTTTATCCCATGTGCAAAGAAGTAGAAAAGTGTGCATACTACCATAATATTTGTTGTTACAAACAGGTCATCTGTTTCTAAGCCAACTTTTTTTCTCTGTTTTCTTCTTGTTTGGGATGTGATAAAGAAATTATGAGAGTTAGAACAACTATTCTCTATAAGCTTATTTCCTTCCTAGTTTAAAACAAAAACAACTTTATTTTAACTTTCTTTCTAGCTCAGAATAATGGCCTCAGGCTCCACTACTTTGTCAGGCTGCTCTACAGTGGTCGGAATATCTACTAAAATACACAATTATTTTTAATGATTTTAGAGCCTGAACTTTATTTTAATAAAGAGTATGGCTTGACTTCTGTTTTTCACATAAATCAACTGTTATAAATTCCAGGTTTAGTTTAATTGGGGATTTTTTTTTTTCTTGCAAATACCACAGTAAAAGCAGCTCACATATCAGAAACTGCATTCTGTTTCATCACCTTACAAATGCCAACAGCACATATGGATGTTCCATAAGCTGCTATCATCAAGGCATTCATTTGTAATGGGTTGCCTTGTAAACACAAGTTGTGTGTATTTTACTTTCTGAAGTCAGGTGAAGTTCTTTCATCTCAATTCAGATGTGATTTACTGTAAATAACTCTGATGTTGCTAAGAGACAAATTTCAAAACATGTCTCAACCACAACAGTGTTAATATTAAAAATCTTAAATAAAGATGTTCATAATATGAGGAACACACTCTAACATCCTCTGATAAGGCCAGGTAATGTTTGTTATTCGAGAGAAGGTGACTTGCTGACACTGGCAAGTCAGAGGGCAGAAGGTCTGACAAATCCCATAGCGTACATATTGCCACCATACTTGAGTGATCCTTCAACTCACAGATGTTTCTCTGTATGTCTAGCACCACAGGCTGCCGAAATCCAGAAAATTGGTGCAGTTGAGAGATCTACAGAAGACTGGGAAGTATATCTTTATACATAAAAATCACTTTGATGGATTAATTGTCTGTGAAGACAAGGTTGATCTCACAGCCAATAAAGGGGATGATTTGCTGAAGTAAAGTTGTTCAGCATGAAGTACAGGAATTAGAAACTGAAAATACAGTGTAACAGTATGTCTGTAGAAGGAGAAAAAATGCCACTAAAACTTCAGGCTGGGACAAGAAACAGACAATGGGGAATAAGGAACCACCTTTGCCCGAGTTACGGTAACAATCTAGATGCTACCTAGGGAGATTCAAACAAGTTTTCTATTCAAGTTAAACCATTGAATAAGGTGCATGGTGATTTAGAGACATACTCTGATGGGAAACAGAAGAAAGAGATGAGTAAGCTTTCTAGGTGTCTGTGTGAGAGAGTCTTCAAGTGATATGTGCTATATCTAACACCATGATAATATATATTCACTCCTTTTTTCGTGTATCTAAGTATAATGGAATAATGTGCCTGTATAGACATGGGTGTGGTTTCAAACAACATTAATTTTAATTAATCCAAAGGTACTAATTGGTTCTCAAGTGAATGAGAAACTAACACATGTCTAGGGATTTGGGAGGGGATTGAGGAAGCAAAATGCTGTGAACCAAGGGAGGTTTCCTCAGGTTAGGTTGTGGGCACTTTGAAACTTAATAATCCTGATATACCTCAGTTCTCTTTGGAAGCTGTTGTTCATGCTTGACCTACATTGCTAATACAACCCTCTTTGCCCTGTTAGCTTCTCCACAGAGAACAGAGTTTGAACTTCTAAAAGAAAACAGACATATTAAAATTAGCCTTAGTGGTAGTGACAGGGCCAGGCAGCTAAGATGGAATCCAGCCAAGGGAGGACACAGCAGCAGCCAGGAGAACTAGGAAGAGTCAGCACCCTTGTCGTGAGAACAAACACCTGGAAAGGGGTAAATGGAAGATGAAGGGAGCAAAGTGATGAGAAGGAAGAAAATGATAAGAAAGATATAAAGAGAGAAAATGGGAAGATTAGAGCACGTAGTCATTATTATAATTACACTGACTATGATAATAGGAAAATTAATTGACAGTGCATGCAGCTCATGGCATTTGGATTGGCTTATCCTTAGAGGCAGTGAAGTAGCTGAAGAAAAAAGTACATGTAGTTTTAGAGTGCTTGGATCAGACTACACAAAGTGTATGAAAATACAGGAAAGACAGGAAAATTACACCAGCTTTTGCTGCAGCAACAAACTTTATTTATGCTGTGCAAATCAGTTGTGAAAAGTTGGGAAGCAAACAAATCCAAGTTGTATACTAATGGACACACCTGCTCTGGAAGACCTTTCTGAGCTTTGGTTAGCTTTAACAAGCAGGTGCTGCTTGCAGCCTGTTGCCCACAGTTGTAGGATGCTGAGATTTTGGCAATGATTACAACAGTTTCATGTTTCCTTCAGCAAGTGCTCTTCCACCATATGAAATGTTCAGGGTATTTTTGAATGAAGAAGATTTCATGACAGTAGCAATAGGAATAAAACTAATTACGTCTGTTTGATGGTAGGACCTACTTTAAAATAATTTGCAACAGGCTCCCTAGGGAAGTTTTCGCCTTTGAAGTACTTCTCACTCCAGGGTTTCCTTTTGAAGTAACTCCCCCTCTGGATTGCTTTTGAAGTGCTACTCTTCCTTTTCTTCAGTCTTCTTTGGTTTCTGCTTTGTTGCACCTTTCCCATTGGAGGTTCACAGCTGAAGATTAGTGAGTAGAAAGGGAGACTTTTGATTTAGATTGGTTTCTCTCTTATATCATCAAGAGGAAGGCCTGGCTGCATCCCCCCAAAAGTAGCCATGCAGGGAGGATTAAGAAAACTACTGCAATCCATTCATCTCTTCACTGACACCAGCTTCACGTCTAAACTGGCCACCATCCAGACTGAGATGCAGAAGTGTGTCCAGCTGTCTAAAATACCTGTTTTGCATGAGTGCAAAATGAACCTTTCTTTTTCTTTTCTTTCCTTTTTCACATCAGTTTAGGTATCTGGCCATCTCCTCACGTTCTTTGCGTGATATAAGTCTCCTGTCTTACGGAACACCCTGAATTCTAAGCTCATAATAATAGTTTGTAATAAAAGTTCATAATTCTGGGTTCATAACGCCATTAGCTGTTCTAGGCAGTTTGTAAACGCTTTACTCTGGCAGTAGGACATATCCACCACTATAAAAGTGTCAGCTCCCACACTCTCATGCTCACCTGAGGGTTTACACATGGTGTGAGCAGAGATGCAGGAATCTATGGTTTGGGGCTTTGAGAGTTTTTTTGATCAGCTAAAGCTGCCATAAGGATAGGATCAAGAGACACCCACTAAGCGAAGTTTAGTAGAAACACAAGAAGTCTACCACCAACCTGACAGAATCTTCTCAATCCCCTCAAAGTTCCCAGTCAACACTTTGCCACACTCTGTGGTGGGGGGCCACAACATTTATGTTACATTGTGTTGCTTATCCCACCAACTCTCCCTCATGCTTTTTCACCCCAGTGGTTTTCCACAACCTGGAAACCACCTTTTTGTCTCCAGGCGAGAAAACCAAAGCGTGCAGTTCAAAAGCCTTTATCTATGTGCACCATCTAATCTGTCAGAGTACCAACCGGCTGAATGAACCAGGTAGTCCGCTTATTCCATCCATGACCAGACACTGCCCCTGGCTATCACTGAAGATGATCTGGGGCTAGAAGTACTTGATACTACTGCTACCTTGGAGCCAGGGCAATGGGGCATTCGTGATGTGACCAGAGATATTACTGAGTGAGGATTCCTCTTGGCAGTTCCTCTTGGCTGTGCTCCCTCACAGGGTCACAGAATGGGTGAGCTTGGAAGGTGCTTCTGGAGGTCATCTGGTCAAGTCTGTAAAGCAAGGATAGGTAAGAAGGTATAGATGTTACGGTGGGATCAACAGTTCGCAGCTGTCTCCTTGGGGCATCGCTTTCCCTCCTCTTCTCCCAGCCCTGTACAGCAGCTCTCCTGAGCTGGGCCTCTCTCTTCCTATGTGGGCACCAGAGTGTGGCACTGACCATCTAACAGCAGGACGGGCCCTGTACCAACAACCACACACTGCAGCGAGCGATGGGTGTCTTCTGGTGCCAGTCCAGAAGGGTGAGCTTAACTATGGAAGTGGGCCAACACTGATGATACCAGGAGCTGTGTAGGCTGCCCAGGAAACTGGTCTGAAACGGCAACTTGTTTGTTAAAGATGAGGGTATAACTGCTCTTTGAACAAGGAGGTAAACTGGCTGGCAAAATGGCAAGTGATTTGGGAAGTCACTTGCAGCAATTAATCAGGCTCAGCACTCTAGATTATCAGTGCAATAACATGAAAAGTGCATAGCTAGCTAATGTTAATTTAAGAATGCTATGCTGTTCAAAGCAGATTTTTAAAACATTGAAAATGTTTGCATTTTAACAGGGTCATAATTGAAATAGAAACAAATGTGCCCCATGAGCAAATCAGTCCAAAAGAAATGAGAGTGGGAAATTTTTTTGGCTCTGCAGAAAATCAGGTTAAATTAAATCAAAATAGCAGAAAATACTGAAACTAATGGTGAAGAGACAGTTTGAGCATTATTTAAAATGATATGAGATCAGTGGAAATCCCTCTGAAATTCCATCATCCTCATTGTCATACTAGTAAAATACTATTTATGGAAATACTGGGGCCTTTCAAATATAGAGAGATGCTACCAACACCACATTGTGCTTCGGTGTAGGCAGCCTTCTCTTTCTTGTTGTGCTGGTGTCTTCCATAAACTGGAATTTAGGGCCTTACAGTTCATCTTGCTAGTGGTCGTGTTTAGCACCAATGTAAAATTACTGATAATTTATATCTTACAACCACCATAGTGCTTGTTTAGTAGGTATTGCTGTGGTTGTATGTCATAGAAAGTTTAGTCATTCAAATCTGTGTATTCAAACTCAAGCTTTAGTTTCATGTTACGTTTTTTCCCAATACTAGTGCTAGTCCCTCCCTGCCACTGCCTCTGCCCCTGTCCCCATCTCCATGCACTCTCACGAGGCTAAATGAAACGTTTGTGGGTCCACAAGGTCAGTGAAGTGATCTGAGGGTTTGGGGCTTGGGGGAGCCTGAAAAACACATCATTCTGGCACTTCGTATGAATCCATAACTTCAGAGATTATTCAACATTTACCACCAACATTTGTCAAGCAAGGATACATGTGTGTATTATGAATGAATTATCTATTGACAGTGAAATGATAACACTTTCTGGGCCACCCAGGGTGAGGTAGAGTTTCAAAGCATTTTTGCATATCAAAAGCTAACATTGTATCAACCAACTTTCATTAGGAAGATCATAAATTGATATCCTAATTAAATTAATTATCCAGTCTTTGGGCTACAGGAAATCCCCAGTGCGGCATTTACTCTTTGTCGAATTCCCAGGAAGAGGATGGGTTCAGAAGGCTTTGCCCGGAGTACCAGAGCTTGATGTTGGAGGGATGAGGCTGCCTGGCAGTGCAGTTGCATGTGCCTCTGAGCTGGCAAAGAGCTTGCTGTGGAGGGAGAAGGGAGGCTCCGACCCGCGCCCCACCGCTGCACTCCTCCCCACTCTCTTCCCCAGCCGCGGTATCCACAGGACATCCTTCTGAGCCAAATGGCTTCACTGAAACCCCAGATAACCATTCACCTCCCTGTCTCCTTGCCTCCTCTCTGCTGTTTCGTCAACTCATGGAAGGCTCCAGCAAGGCCCAGAGCTGGTGCAAGGGATGCACAGATTAGTAGCCAGGAGCTGGCATGAGGATGGGGTGTGTGAGGTCAGAGCAGGATCTGCCTTTGATTCTTTTCACCTGCTTTCCAAATCTAGCAGGCTTTTGAAAGAAATGGTTTTAATATGACACAACAAAACCTGTTTTATTTCTTGTCCCAGCAGGATAACCTGTGAAAAGCTGAGATGCCTCCCAGCACTAGGAGTGACGTGCAGAGAGGAATCCCTTTGGGAGTGCTTTATAGCCCATGCAAGCCTTGGGTACTCAGGGATTTTCCTGCCACCAAGCTGTGAGGACCCCATCAGAGGTCCCTAACGCTGACAGCCAAGTTGTGGGGAGCCCCAGTGGGAAGGCTTGGACAAACTCAGTGGCACAAAACCAAATGATGGGGATTTGTAGTGACTCTGAGCATCAGGATCCCCTCAGTGTTTCCTATAAGACCCCCTGATCCCCTCAGCTGTCCTCAGTGTTTCCTATAAGAGTGGTGCTGGAGCAGTAACAGCATGAGAAAGAGAGACTGAAAATCTTTCTGTCTTGCCTGGTAGGGGTCACCTCCCCAAATCTGAGACAATCTGGAGTTAAGCACTTGGTCTGTGCCCATGCCTCGTCTCCCCTAGCCACTGGGTGCTGAAGGGCGATGGGCTTTTCCCCCACACCCCACAGACACTTAGCTTAGCACGGGCTCTTCCACCAACTACAGAGGGGCCCAGGAGAGTAGATCAGCCTAGATATCTGCCGGAGGTGACAGAGACAGTTTCCAGCTGATTCCCACATGCATTCCCATTCTGCCTCTTTAAAATAGCTATACTGCAACACAAGCAAGGATAAGGCAGAACAAACTGTGTTCTGTACCTTTTCCCATAATTGACACAGAAGCTGAGTGATGGTCATCATTCCGATAGGGGCAGCTATGCACAAGAAGATGGAGAGTTTCAAAGCACACACACACACACACACACACACACACAAAGGATCTTTTCTTGATGATGAAATTATTTGAATTTATGAATTCCATTTATTTCCCCAAATGGTCCAAAATGTATTTGTTAGCTGTCTCAGAGTATTATGAATCAGCCAGGAGCTGACACAGACCCTGAGACATATCACTCACCCTAGCCAGAAAAAGCTACAGAACAAAGAACAGAGCTCATAAACCATATCCATTGGGCTCTGGCCAAACAGTGACTGTGATAAGGGAGGTGACTGAGTGGGAAAATTAGTTTGATTAACTTTATCAGCAGGAAGGTGAGGAGTGGAAAATCCCTAAGCAGGAGAACAAAGGGGCAGAGGTGATAGAGCAGCAGTTTGAAGAGTGAGAAGGCTTTGGGCAAAAAGGAGGAACAAAGGTGCATGCCTTTGGAGAGGGCTTCTCCTCTGCACCATCAGCCAAAGAAACAGAAATCTAGCTGGAGTGGAGGGGACTCTGGGAGAGGGCAGGAGGAGGTTGTCTATGTGCTGCAGGGATAAAATCATACAAAGGCTGGGGAGAAGGAGCAGATAAGGAAGATGGTTTCAAAGCACACACACACACACCTTCAACCTGAAGAACTTACTGTTGGTCTTCAACCAAAACATCTCTGGATTTTCCCAAACATGTCTTCCTTTCTTCTTTACCCAGAATCTTTACCAGGAGAAAGAAAGTTTTTTGGCCTTTTGTCTGGCAGTGCAAAGAGAAGGAGAAATAATGCTAATGGAGTTGCCAGATTTCCAGAAGTCCCAAGCAAAATGCCATTGCACATGGCAAATTGACTATGCAGCACTTAAAATGTGATGCAGGGGTATTCCAGAAACACTGGAGTCTTGAATATGCCTTTTACAGCTGCTCTGAACATGCACTCGCCAAAAGTACAACTCCAGAGAGTGGAGACATAACATGTGTTGTCCTACACACCTTCAACCTGAAGAACCTTTGAAAGAAATCTTTCTTTTTCAAAGAAAGATCCAGAAAGGTGCAGAGTCACAGGTGCTGCTTTGCTGAGATCTCTGCTTCTCCTGTACTGTCAAGTAGGATCGTGCCAGAGTCTTTTGGAGAACCGGGGTGCCATCGCTTACTTCACATAGCTTCAAATATCATGTTGCTTCAAATATGAAGCCTCTATTAGGAACTAAATGATAAATTAAAACTCTGATGCTAATTTTTCGCAAAGGTGTGTTTGCCTACCAAGGAAATTATAGTGGGGCTTAGGATTCCCAGAGTGTCACAATCCATTTTCATGAGGAGTAAGAGACACAAAGATTGTGCCCATGAAGTATATGAGAGAGGCTAAGAAAAAAAGAAAATAAACAGTGCTTTGGGACATCTGCAAGCATGAGAGCACATAGATCTAGCATTCTCTCAGCAGACAGCACTCTGACAGATAACTACGAAGGGAAATTGTATTACAGCTTAGCTAATCGCTTTTCTTCCAGAAATATTAAATATCTCTTCCTACATACAAGGAGACTGAAGCGAACAATGGGGAAGGTATTCCTCCAAGGTGACCCATGAAGCCAAGTGACAGAATTAAGAATAGATTCCATCTCCCAAATCCTCACACAGTCTGACCTGCAAATATCCATCTCTTGTGCAACCACCGTAGCAAGACTAAAGACATGCCAAGGTCACTGTGGGGAACTAAAGGTGACTTGAAAGACAGTACTGTGACTATTGAGGCACAAGGCTCAGGGATTTTTCAGGGAATGCCATGAAAAAGGAGATCCCAGGATGAACATGTGATTAAATAAGAATGGACTGTCCACATTGTCAAATAAAACAAATAGAGGAATATGGAATAAATGCTGACATGTTGTGCTGGAGAGAGTGAACCTCTGTCACAATGACTTAACCTGTTGTTGGGGAAAGTGAGGTGTTGTACGCAGTGAAGTGCTGCTTCGGCTATGTTGTGCTGAGATGTGTTGTGTCTTGAAAGCACCTTTCCCAGGCACATTCCTTATCAAGAGAGGCCACTGGTACATGGTCAGTGATGCTGTTGCTTTTTTTCAGTCAGTTACCAGGAAAATAATCTTGTCTTTCACCCTGTACAAATGACCACAGCATTGCAACAACCTCTCTTCAGTACTTTAAAAAAGACATTTCACACCTGAGTGGTTCTTAACTGGCCATGTACATATTTCGCATCCGTCCCAGCTTGCATGTTATTTTCTATAGACAGAGCTTTTTTGACATAGCTCTTGCTATATAGAAAAGGAAATTTTGTGTTCTGTCACTGCTGAGGATGAATCTTGGCTTTGGGGACAGCAAGCACCAGGTAATTGGAGCAAAGCGTGACAGAGTGAACAGTAAAAGCAAAAATATGTTCGGGAGTAAGAGAAGAACTAGCAACAAATGGCCAGCAGCAAGCCATAAAGATAAAGACAGACACAGTGCTGTCTGCAGTTCACACCTCAGAGGCTCCTGTGGTTGCCTGACGACATCTAAAATGCATGTAGTCGCTTTCCCATTTTTCAAAATGGATTTCAGATCTAATTACCAAAGTCACATCAAAACCCAAAGGTAAATTCACAAATTCAAAATGTTGCTCTGAGGACTCTATCTCTGCACGAGACCACATCATATGTGTGAGCGGAGAAGTCAACTGTATCCTACCATGATATAAAACTTCCCAACATTTGCTCCTATTTAAAAACAAATCCAGCTACTCCAGGAGTTTCATTTTGCCAAAGGGTGAATGCAGTGTCTAAAGACATTACCCTGACATGGCAGTGATATTCCCACCCCTCTAATGTCTGCAGCTGCAGGCTCCATGCCGAGGACATCCTGGAAAGACAGGTTCTCTCTCAGCCCCAGCACTCTGACCATGGTGTCTGCAGGTGGCTCCATGTGAATCACGAGTGTGCAGCACAGCCCACAGCACTGCTTCGTCACAGCCTTCGTGAACACCCACAGTACCAGGATGTAGCCCATGGAGGGAGAGTAAAAAATTTACAGATAAAATATAGTGATATTTCAAAACATACCCTGACGCTCGATAGTTTTTCAAGTCCACCGCATCCTTCTGAGCACAAATGGATGGCAGGAGGGCCAAAGAAGTGCCTGAGGGCAGCTCTGCACATGCCTACAGCCTGCAGGGTGGTGGAGGGACACTCAACGCACTGGCGGTGTCACGGCATTGACAACTGAGCTATGGGCTGCTGTACGGAGGTGGCTGGAAATGATTACACAGTGCGCGGGAAGCAGCCTTGTATTTGCCTTCGGAGAGCACATATTTCCTAAGCTATGGGAATGCAAAAGCACTTGAGGAGCATAAGAGAAATCCCAAGGTATATTGAAGGCTGGACCTTAACAGACTGAGGACAGCAGAATAACAGAGACCATGATCTCCTCAGGACAAAGCAGAAAGGTGAATGTCCAGGTAAAGCTGGGGCCTCCATCACTCACAGAAGAAGGAGACAAGGTTTGGAGTCTCTGTGCTGCTCAGCAGATGCGGTGTGCGCTGACCTGCAGTCCAGTTCTCTTTCGGTAAACAGATTGTGCAGAAAGATTGCGACCACTTACTGCAGTGAGGGAGTGAGATCATTTATTCCAGCAATGTCATTGCATGCCACCACAAGGATAGCGTTCCTGCAGCACAGTCTCTTGGCAATACCATTCTGTTATCAAGCATCATAAATCTTTTTGATGAAGGGCAAGCTATTAAATGTGCAGAGCTTAGCTAGTAATGCAGTAAAAGTGTATGGGAGGTGTTTGCTGCTTCCTGAGCACTTTCCTGGGATGTCTGTGTAACCTTTCCTGGTGTCAGCTTTCCTTCAACCTTGCAGTATCTTAGCAGCAATAAAATATTGCAGAGTGACTTCATTCATTGCCTTTTACCTCTGGGAGCCTATGGTGAATTTGTCTTGAGTTTTTAAAGAGTGTGTTCTCATTGAATGGATGGAGAACAGGTGTACCAAACTCACCCTATTTTCCTTTATGTGCTTTATCCCACAGCTGAAAGTATTCAGCTTGGAGCTGTATGTCAACATCTCAAACCTTGAAAATCTGACAGGTTGGGAATCACACACGCTCACAGAGTAATCAGTTAGCCATAGTGATTATGTATGTGCTGCAGCTGAGAAAGGGACTTACAGGGACAGACTTTGGAAAGCGCAGATGGTCTTCTAGGAATCACTCAAGTGCACAACATTTCACTTCAGCTAGCAGAGCTAGTGCTGAAGGAGGAAGTCACTTTAATAAAGGCTTTGGCTTCCAAGAATATGATCAAACAGTTTCTCTGGCCCAAGCCTGAGTCCAAAGCCTTGGCCTGATGCATCACCCTATTTACTCTGATTTCATCCAAGTGAGTACACAGGAGGGAATGGAGTCTCACCAAGAAAGATGGCAAATAATAACTTTTCAATATTTCTTTTAACCTGTTCTCAGCTATTCTCGTACAAAAACAAATGCAGTAGTTAAAGCACTGGCACTTTCCATTTTAACCTCTTTGGCTTTGCACTGGAATGAAATAGATACACCTGAAAATGATTCCAGAGGTAATTTGTGCCCCTTAGCTATTATCTGCTGAAGTTTAACATGGCTTGCTGTCCACACTGTACATGGGAAGCTCTCCTGGACAGGCTGGCCCTCTGCTGATGCTTGGTTCCTGTTCACTTAGCAGGCACCACAGAAGTGGGCAGCAGCATCAGGGTTCAGAGGTTTAGCACTTAGTTTGGCTCCAAATCAGCAGCTAAGCTTGGTTTTAACCAACAGTGTGACCAGTTCTTCAGCTTCCAGTGAGCTATGGACGTGTGTCACTAACAGGAATTTGTGTGAGAGAGATGATCTCTTGCAAATGGAAATAAACAACTGTAAGTAAATCTTGGCCAAATGCAAAATAAGCCAACAGCACTCAGAAAACCCTGCTCAGTTTGCAATGCTTAGAGACTGTTCTTTTCCTCTCCTCAAAAATTAAGGTATATGCTATGGTTTCAAAATGCAATGGTTCCTTTAGAAAATTGTTTCCTAAATATAGCTTTAAAATTACTTTGCCTGAATTAAAAGGGTTCCCTGCCTTCACAGTGGGTCATCTCCTGCCTGGCTGCCTGGCTGTGTTGCTCCGCAGGGGAAGGGAAACAAGGATGACTGTAAACCTCCAAGGTCAGCTCAGTCTTCTCTGTAAAACAGAGGAGCCTGTTCTACTTGTGAGCCTGCTTAGGTGATCACCTAGGGCGTAGAAGTCATATATATTGTTCATCTTGAAATCGAGTGAGCTGGCTGTGGGGATGCACTGTATTTGAGAAGAGGCAGAAAGCCATCACCTTTGTGGTAGTTAGAGCCTGAAGTTCAGTAAAATCATCTGTTCATGTTTGCTAATGTCACATCCATTCGCCTGACACCTCTCTGACCATCAGTTTGGTCAGTATATTTGTTGAAGGGCAAAAATAACTAAAAAATTTGAGTGGGAGCACTCACATTTAGCAAAACAAAATAAAAACTAACATCAGTCCTATCTTCACATGATTTTAATGAAATGTCTCTGCAAGTCATTGAGCATATTTATTGCCCACCTTCCTATGGTGGTCTTGTTCTTGCAAGGTCACAAGGCAGCATGTAAGCTTGAGGAGGCAGCTGCAGGGAACCCTGAATGATGTGTGCTGTCTTGTTTCTCCACCTCCATCTGATTTATAGTCCTTCACTTCACTTCCAGCCTGTGTTGTGTCTTTAACGCAGCTGAGAGCAGGAACTGCAAACTTTTAAAGGAAGCACATTCCAAAATAATTTGTCTCACTTTCTTTAACATGAACAAATTCTATCAATAGTTTTTAAATCCATACTCTTCCACTCGTTGCTTCATGAATGTTAATTTTCAAGTATGCTGAACTAATATGACAGCATTGCAGCTGTGCAAAAGGAAGATGGTTAAAAATAGCTGTAGCGCTACATCTGCAAATTATAACCTTTCGCTCATCACCTCCACGTCCAAACATGACAATGCCAGGCCGACCACATCATTTCAATGCCAGATGCCTTGAATAAGTGCACGCTTGTGCTGAATGGGGAATAGAGTATCGGAGGAAAGGGAATCCTACAAATGAGAGTGGGAATTGCACTGCAGGAAGATGAGAAGAGTGATTTGTGCAGGGAAGGTGCCAGTGGGAAAGCAGGGAGAGAGCCAAACAACAAACAGATGTAGGGAAGGTGATGTTCACCTACCATAAGCAAGGTCTGAACAGGAAAAGGATGGCCAGAGCTGAGGTGCTGGGGTTTTAGTATCCATTCCCATGATAGATCCCCGATGCATCTTAGACAACTTTGAGATGTAAAGCTCCCCACCTGAGGCGGCTCAATGTCTCACAACTATGTGACAGAGGAGGGACATGAAGTTGTCCCTCCTTAGGCAGGGTCCAGTGTCAATAACCACCAGACTCTTTCCTCTCTACAGCTAGTGCTGACAGTCATTTCTTGCTTCACAACACTGTTAAGTAATTGAATTTTTTAGCAGATGTTCACATGCTAGCATCAAGAATGTTCACATACATGTAGAAACATATACAGATAACAAAATCATGTTCATTATCTTGCTTAAAGATTACACCCGTTTGATGGGCAAATTATTTGGCTTGAGTTTTGCTTTCATGTTTCCTGACCTTATTGCTCACTGTTCAAGGCATGCCAAAAATACCACACTGTTTAAAATACTAAAACTTTGAGAGCTGCTTGCCTTATATCTAACGATCTAACTAATGATCTAACAAATAGATCATTAAAAAAAATCCTACTGTAACACATTCATGTTAAAGAGATGGAAATTGTAAGCATGATCATTTGCATTTTTTTGTTTTGTCTTAATTGAAAGCATTCCCCCTCCACCCTCCTACTCTTTAAACACCAAAGGGGGAAAAAAAAAAAAAAAAACACATATTATTGTCCAGATATTTGAGAGAAAGGGAAGTTAGCTTCTGGTCAAAACCTGCTTAAAAGATTTATGTCATCAAATACATAAAGACGGAGCTTGGGGCAAGAAAATGATGAGTTGTAGGAAAGGGCTGGTTGTAAGAAAGTGTTAACACATTTATTATAGCTCTAGGGAAAGGTGTATTTTACATTCTTATCAGACCAGCTGTTAAACTATAAAGGCACTAAATTTTGCATCTGGTTTTGAAAACCCAGACAGAGTCACATGATTGACGCAATACTGAGTTGATCAGATCTATTTTTTAACTATAAAATGCCTTTTTACATTAGACATAAAACCAAAGAGTCTGGTCATTATGGCCTACACATAGCAATGGTATTTCGTCTTGTATTAATTTTGTTGTCAAAGATACAGCTGTTGTAGGAAATATTTTGAATTTTTAGTACCATCTGGTGTGCTGAAAGAAGAAGAAGTGCTTTAAACATTGGCATAAATCCATTTTCTAAGTGGGTAATATTGGTGCTTTGAGAAAGGGGCTGTCAGAGCAGGAGATGAGAGGAGTTGTTAATCCGGGTTGTTTTCATCATCCTATTGCACTACAAACCCTACCCTACCTCGATAAAACAAACATGTTTATGACTCTTAGAGTCCTCAGAATGGCTCATCATTACTAAATACATTTGCATTATCAAACCTTTTTTCAGAATTTGACATTCAGATATGCTGGGAAATGATAGACTCAGGGATCGCACAAGCCAGGAAGCAGAGGGAGCTGAGACTTCATGCAGAGGCTGTGGTAATACCTCCTCGTGGGGATGAGTAGCTGCCTGATGGCCCCTCTGCCGTGCTTGTACCTCCCTTTTCCTCTCCACACTGTCAGAGCAAGCAAAAATCTTACTGCTTTAGCTCACTTTTTCTGTGTGGATAACTGAATGTGAGATCAACGCTTATCATATAGTTAGTTCAGAAAGAAAAAAATGAGCTTTCTTTAGGAATGTTAGATGAGTGTGTTACAATTCATATATAGTGTCTTCTACCAAGGAGTAATTTCCTAGTGTAGTGACTTGGCTTAGTGAAGTAACAGCAACTCTGAGGTAATAGAGCATATCCATACGGGAGCCCTGAAATCCTCATTTGCTGAATCTCCATTGCAACTATGTCATTAAGACAATTTTAAAAACGTAAACTGAAGAAGACAAAAATTAAGCAATTTGTTCCAGAGAAAATGGTGAGTTGAAAACTCTCCCCCACGAATATTTTCATTCAGTCACCAAAAGCCCTTTTGGAGGCAAAATGCAGACTTCAGTATCCAGGTGCTTAAATCTGTAGAGTCAGTGCTGCAACTGTCCCTGCAGTAAAGGAGATTTTGTAGTTGCAGACTGTCAGCATCGCCCAAATCCTACAAAGTCTGGGGGGGGGGGAAAACTACCGTAAAGCTGTGGAGATCAGGAACTGTGGGTGCTTGGGCTGCAGCTCTGCTGCAGGCTGCATGCGCATCCTTTCTGGAGTATGCTTAGAAGTGGGCTGTAAGTTAACTTTATTGACTCTATGGTACTGAAGACCTTCAATTGTTAATGGTGAGCACGTATTGTATTTTTCCCTCCTTTAAAAAGCCATGGTTTGGTTACACATACTTCTCACGCAGCTGTCTATGGTGGGCGCAGAGAAGATGTTCTGAATACCATTTTCAATAAACATTAGAACTGGATGCTCTTAATCACAAGCTTGATAAAATTTAAAGTCTTCCTAAATGGTAGCTGCATCACCACACCGTAGAGTGGAAGTCAAGTCCAGGAACTGAAAACAGGACTGAGATTCATCATAATTATCTCCCATTGGTTTTGCACTGGCATTTTGTAGCAGCAGGAGACCATCCTGCAATGATATTCCCTTCCACTGACATTATCACTTAATTCCCTTTTTGAAGGTTTTTATAGGGATTGGGTGCAGCTGTTTCTCATCAGCCCCTTCTTATTAGAGTTTCTAAGAATCCTGATTAATTTAGAGCCTGTTTCAGCTGCTGCTTAAGGAGACTGAACATCTTGCCCTCACCCTTCCCCGTCTGCTTTCCCAATAGCTTTTAAAACATTGTGTGCAGTTTTGAAAATTTCCTTTTGTTGTTTATGAGCAAATGTATGCATAAATTTCTCTGTATTAGAGGCGTTTGTCTTATTCTCAGGAGCTTAATTGTTTCCTCCCCCCTCCCCCACCCTTTTAATTTCTTGAAATGTGTCTAATTTGTAGGGTAGTATAAAAATGTGTGGGAGTAATTTAAGCTCTAAGGAGACTGTTACATAGCCTGATGCTGGAAGGGGTTGAGTAATGCTGAGCTGTGCCTGAAAACAGGTCACTCACAGTACACTGCAGGAATGGGTCTCTGTGGTTCTTTCCCCAAGTGGTTGCATGTGTGTTTTCAGAAATTTAGCATACAAACCTTCTTAGATAAAAGAGGCATCTCCTTTCTCAGCTCCTGAGGGAGGCTGTTTTTGGTGGCTGGTGAATGCTATGCTGCATCTATGTTTCTGGTAGTTTTTCGAGCATATACTGATAGATTCTGGGTGAACCAGAGGGTTTGGGACAGTGAGAACGTAGCTCAAGTGATACAGGGTTAGAAAAGCAGACAACAGTGCCGTAAAGACCAAAAGGGCAGAGGTTGAAAGAAAACGTGTTTCGGGGATGAGAAAAGAAAATCTCTTGAAGTGTTGAAGAGAGGACCTTAGAAAGCTGATTGCCTGGAAGCAGGCCCATAAAATCCTAGATTAGTCCTTTCCATAGACTATGAGCATTTCTAAACCCCTTCTGCTTTAAATGGCAACCAATTGTACTTAAAATAAATAACTAAATGTAATTATTTTGTTAATTTCCTACAGGTAATGTTATAGGGATAACAAAACTCATTTCAGTCTTAAATCTTCAGAATTAAGATTTCTGGTTTGGTCCTTCTTAACTGCATCCCTTAGACATGTTTCAGTAAATGTCATTGCTCTCCACCAGAAAGAGCCAGCCTCCTGATTGTTTAGTATGGTGTGGCCTTGGTTTTAGCCTCTTTTACAGATGAGACAAAAGTTATCCCATAAAGGCTTTTGAAGAGTTCTTCCCAGACTTTGAGAAGATGGTTTGGAAGACAGTTGGATACTGATTTGGGCAAATTTTCTCTGAATCCAGGAGTAAGTGCACTGCTAAAACATCTGAAGAATTTTCACCGATAAATTTCAAATACTGTTTCCTGGTAACAACGGAAACAATAATTCTGCTATTGTTTACTCTGCTTTTGAGGCAATGGGATTTTACAACAATGAATACAAAGATAGCACAAAACTGTTAAAGGGTGGAGAAATAGCCTAATCATTGATTATTTTGTATGATGAAGCCTACAGGACTCAAACCAGTTGTATTCTGCTGTATAAATGCTGCATATTGCATAACACTTCCACCAGTTTATTGGGGATAAAAGGTTGAATTGAGCAAAAGCAACAGGTTTCCTTTTAGATGCTCAAAAGACTATGTAGAACCATCATAAGATTCTTATTTTAAATACTGGTTGTGGTTTCTTTAAGTGATCCTAGTAATGTCTTAGTTCTATGCAGGATATCTAATCAGCCTCACACAGGTAATGTCTTATACAGAGAATACACATGGCCTCTAACTAGGGTTAGGATCTGCAACCTTTTAAGCCACATTTGGAGTTTGTAAGTTTTACGTATCTAATTTCAGCCTGCCTTTTCTTCGCAAGCATGAGGTTTACCTTTTTTCTTTTTTTTTCTTTTTTTTTTCTTTTTTTAAGTGAACGCCACAGACATACTAGTGTTACTGCAATGCTTTCATTTTCTCATTGGATTACTCCTCCATTTTCACATTCCTGTGGAATCTCCATTAAGAATAGTGCAAACAGAAAAATACTCAATTTAGAGTTAAATTTCCAAACCCTTCTTATTAAAATAGGTCAGAAATTTGATAAAGCAATCCTGATATTTTCCCCTTTCCAAAGGGAAAATGTGACCCTTGAGGATATTAACACATTTGCAGCTAGGATGTTCTAGAGAAAAAGTCTGTGGTGGAGTTTATTTTCAGCAATACAGTAGTTCAATGAAAAATCCATTCACAAATGGCCATTAATTTCAAAAATTCAGACCTGTCATGCCATCATATCTATGCTGTGCAATACTTCCTTGTCTAATCTAATTTCACCCTCAGTTAGTGATTTACCTGCAAGTCACTCAGTGACCAGTGAAACTCACTTGCTTACAGAATCCCAATCTTGGTTTTAACAAACAGCTCTATAAAGTTGTGGTGGGAGACTGCTGATTTGCAGAAGTTGCTTGCAGTTTGTATTTCCCTGCAAAGAAGGTGTGCTTCACAAACCAGTGTCCACAAGCACATACTGACCTCAGCCAGTTACCTTATTTTTGCTTCACTTTATTTAGTTGTAGCATGAGAAATTCTTCATTCGTACAGCAGAGTAAACAGCTTGAAGAGCCTGGGGTGATGATGAAAGCAACAAGGGAAGCCTAGAAAAGACAGGAAAAAAAAAACACAAGTTTGAGTAGAGCCTGATGAAAAGCTAAGGAAAGTGACAGGAATCTTACTGCGCAAGGCAGAGTTTTTGTTTGGTTGATATTTCACTTAACTGAGCAAGTGAACATAGTGTTTAATAAAAGAATTACAAAGTTATGTTTCTGGTAATATCACTCTCCAGTAATTTAGTTAAATTCTGTTAGTTACAAGTTACATAATAGTTAATTGACTCTGCTCTATGCACTAGGAGTATGGTTCAGTTCCAGTCAGGCTCACTGAGAAAGCTGGGCAGTGCAGGGACTCATGGTGGCACAGCCAACAAATGTGAGGTTTGTACTTTGGCGCACTATCATACTTTCTGCTACTTACAGCCTTTTGCATCTAAGGTTGTTGTATGACATATATAATGCATGATAAACTTTACTGTCCTATCTGAGTAGCTTTAGATTTTCTGCTACTAAAAACAAAGACAGACATGGATGTAGGACTAATTTACTAACTGGATGTTTGTTCTCCCTCCATCTTGTTTTACTTTGCTATCAAAACATATTTTGTTTCTGTTAATCTAGAAATTTAAACTGTAGTAATCTAAGGCTATTTACCCTGAATGAAACTATTCACACAGAGTTTTAATATGCTATAGCTTATATAAATTGACTTCACACCTTTAGTTGATTGATTTATTTAGCTTTCCAGGGTGACCCTGTGTAGGCAGCCCAAACTGTTTCATTAGTAAAATGAGGACTAGCCTTCAGGCTGTATCTCTTTCAGCTGTTTTCAGCCCCCATCCAGCCCTTTTTCATTACCCTGAAAATGTAAAAGATTGCAAGGGGCCTGAGGCCAACTTTAGCTCGCTGCTCTGGACTACACTTATAATCTATCCTTTCTTTCATTCCCATGTGAGTTTCCTTCCACTTCTGTTCCCGCAACACCTTTTCCTCCATTGTAAGCAGATTTGCAGAATCAAACCTCCTAGCCTGGTGCACCAGGACATCTTCTAGCATTACCCACACACCTCCATTTTTCTTTTTTCCCTGTCTGACAATTTTTCTGCTTCTTTATGGCGTTATATTAATTTGGTATTTTTCCTGCAACCTTTTTCAACATCTCAGATGTCTGTCTCAGATACATTTCCTACCAACCAACTAGTCCAAGTCAAAAGCTGTAATGTAGGAAATGCATGAGTGCCCCCTCTTGTCTGCTCTCAAGTAAAACATCTCGGCCACCTTTTCCACGGAAGGAAAGCAGAATAAAGTCATTTTGCTTAATCCGTCAATTTGCATTTATTTACAGATTGAAATGGAATAAAATAGAGACGTTCGCAGCCTGATAAAAGGAGATCTGTGCACATGTTTGCAGACTGAAAGGCTGTGCTGTTTTTTTTCGGTAGGGAAGGGATTCAGAAGTGCAGACATATGTACCATAGAACAAGCATTAGGTTTTCTGCCTACTCCACATTCTTCATTGTTTTATCTGCAGACAGAGAAATGCTTTTGGTATTGCTTTGATCAGAGTGATCATAGATAATAAAACATTCTCTTTTTTCTCAGCCCTGCTTGAACCTCGGGATTCACTTTTCCTTGAAAGAGGATCTTCAAAATGGTTACTTTGTGATATGAAGTCTGATTTCCCAGATAGTCAGACCCATAAATATTAAGATTCTCAGAGCCCCTCTAGAATAATTTAGAAAAAAAAAAAATGTCTATCCTTTTGAAATTTCCTAGGTGATGAACATCAAAGTAGCAAACGAAGGCCACAAAAAAGAATTACCATTTTTTTCTTTAGGAGAACGAATTCACCTGTGGTTACTGTAGCTGTATTGTCATCTTAAGGAAGTCTGCAAAATCAGCAGGGCTGCTGTCAGGGTGCTGCGTGGTAAAGTGAACAACCTCACAAAGAAGGATGTAGGGTAGGATTTATTGGGAAGTGGGTCTGTATGACCATGTTTTGTTGTGTGAGTGTTGATGGGGGGCTTTATTTACTTATTTATCTCTTCATTAATTTGTTTTAGCAAGATCTTCACTAAATTAGAAAGAGCAAACTGCCCATAGCTCAGCAAAGCCCTGTGTCTGAGCACTGTGTGATTGCAGTCCTGGGGACAGGCAGCCCCTGGCCAAGCATGCAGGGAAATGTCCAGCTCCTTGCAGTCAGATGAATGCGGAGGGCTCTTTGAGCACAAAAATCCTAATCTGTGGGTTTATGCATTTCCTCATAAAGAGCCCTGAAAAGTTTTCATCTTGAATTGATGTTCTGCAATGCAGCCTGATTTTCTCTCTCTTCGCCTTGTTTGCATTCTCCCGCACAGCTTTTAGTTTGACTGCTGGAAAGTGACCCCTTGAGACAAAGTTAATCTTATTCCAGGAACTGTGCCCACAAAACAGGGAGATGGCTTTTGAGTTCTGGGTAGTATTAAAGAAAAACAAAACACAATGCATCATTAAAACCCATGTGAAGCCAGTGCTTGTGAGCAGTGCCAAGCTGACAGTTACGGAGAAGAAAGGCTCTGATTTATCTGGGTAACATGCAAGCCAAGGGCAATGCTATCCTGCTAACATGTCTAGATATTAGGACTGTGTCTATATCATCTAATCAATATGGCACAGTGCCTGGCCTAATTAGCTCCATTTCTTTAATTAGGCCAGGCAGGATGCTATGCTGATGTGGTCATGCTGCTTTAGGACCTTAGCGAGCATCCCTGCAGGGCACAGCACTGTACCACATGGACCTGCCAGCTTGCTGGCATTTGAGATCCCACTCTGTGCCACACAAGACATGGTAGACATACTTGTAGTGTTTGTTCAGTGTTAAGCCTTTGCTGAACCCCAGGAGTTAGTCGAATGACCAAGGAATGACTGTGTTTTGTTTGTACTGAAGTCCTCTACTAGGGAAATATCTCTCTTTGTGGGCCCCAAATGGCAACCATGGTGCATACATCAACTTTATAAAAAAGGTATCCATATATGCCACTCTCTCCTTTCTAGTAGTAGCAAGTTCATATGCAGTCCTTGACTCAGAGGGGAAGTTATGGATGAGGTGGGTCAAGTCACTTGCCCTAAAGTAGCAGACCTCCTCTCTAATGGCACGTTGAACAGGAAGCCCATATAGCACCTTAATTCACCTGCAGAAACCCATAGCTAGTAAACTGAAAAGCGGAAAAAACATCAATTTTTGGATAAAACTCTGGTTGTTCCATTTAATTATCAACCAAAAATGTTACAAATGAGCTTTTTACTGGGTTTCCCCAACAGCAAGGTTTCTGAGATTGTGCCTTCTGTGCATCTATCCTGGAGGCTGTCCTTGCGTTTGTAGCCCACAACTCACATGAGCTGATGGAGTTTTTAAAGCTACTCAGTTCCTACAAGGTTTGTGACAATGGGTGCCTGGGTGGAGAGCAAACCCTTCTTGCAGTGTCTGACCTTAGGGCAGGAGAGCGCCTGTAGAGGGTTCTGCAGAAAGCACGTTTCAGGACTTTGCCTTATTAGTCTCCAAATAATTGACTCCTCGGTCACAGTTTCTCTCTCCAAGTTGGATTCCACTGAGGAGAGCTTCATGCCTCACTCTTGCTATAATTGAGTTAAAAAGTCAGTCAGCCATGAGCAACGAGTCCACCAGAAACCAGGTTTGATGAGTCCCAGAGCCTGGAGCAGGGATGGCTCTCCCAGCCCTTCCTGTGCACAGGGTGGGCTGATACCAGCCTCCTCACTGATGTTGCCTAAGTCACTGGGTGATGAGATTTGAATACCTACCTCTGATCTAGTCCGTTTTTCATTCAAACCCTTAAATGCTAACTTATTATTTTTATTTTCTGTACAGCTTTGGGGTATTTTCACTTTTCTAGGATACTGTTCCCAGATGAGACCACATTGTATTGCCTCTGATCTGTGCCAGAAAGAATTACAGAGGTTTCAAAGGAAATGTGCAGAAACCATGCAGCTGAAACAGAATAAATTATGCTTAAAATCAAGGAAATGTCCTAATAAGTGAGAAATGCACCAATTTCTCCTTGAGCTTTTTTCACTGTCACTACCACCTGTGTTTATTTTTATTTTTTTTTACTTTACAGTGTGGTACAGCAGCTGGTTTTTCCACATGAAGAAGTCTGTAGTAAGGCTAAAGTTTTAAAGGATTTTTAGAATTTCTTGATTTTCTAACTTCAGGTTACTTTATCAAAATGTGCAGACCTATGTCTTTGTCTGCAGGACAAAAAAACGGGGAGGGTTAGAATTGTGCACCCTTCCTGACAAAGTACAAGTCGAACATTTGACCCAGTCACCAAGCATAGCCACAGGTGTTTGCAAAAGTGCTCCCACATTGAAGGAGTGGAGCAAAAGGAGCCCCTGCACTCATCTGGGTAGCACGTCTCTTTTTCTGTCTGCAATGTGCTGAATTTGGAGAGGAATTTCTAATTTTTTGTCTCCCCATAGCTGTAACCCAGGCGAAGCTGCAAACATCTGCGGCAGGCAATGAGTGGTGTGCCTTGGCTCTTTGCTTTACAATGAGCTTTTGCTTTACTTAGCAATTCCCATTGCCTGCACATACATGTGCTCCAGAAACATAAAATATTTCTGGTCTCCTAATTTTAGGCTATTCTATTTTACCAGTTTCCCATTGGAAACAATGAAATAAAAACCCTACTCAAAAATCCTGGCCAAAGTCTCAGAAAACCTGGTTCAACAGAAGGTACCAAGTTTTTACACCTTTCTCGCCAAACTACAGTTATCATAGAATCATAGAATCACAGAATCATAGAATGGCCTGGGTTGGAAGGGACCTCAAGGATCATCTGGTTCCAACCCCCCCTGCCATGGGCAGGTATGCCACCCACTAGATCAGGTTGCTCAGGGCCCCATCCAACCTGGCCTTGAACATCTCTAGGGATGGGGCATCCACAGCTTCTCTGGGCAACCTGCTGCAGTGCCTCACTACCCTCTGAGTGAAAAACTTCCTTCTAACCTCTAATCTAAATTTCCCCTCTTTTAGTTTAAAACCATTCCCCCTTGTCCTATCGTTATCTACCCGACTAAAGAGTCCTCCATCCTTTTTATAAGACCCCTTTAAGTATTGAAAGGTTGCAATGAGGTCACCCCAGAGCGTTCTCTTCTGTAGGCTGAACAGCCCCAGCTCTTTCAGCCTATCTTCATAGGAAGAGGTGCTCCAGCCCCTTGATCATCTTTGTGGCCCACCTCTGGACCCACTCTAACAGCTCCGCATCCTTCTTGTGCTGGGGGCCCCAGACCTGGACGCAGCACTCCAGGTGGGGCCTCACAAGGGCAGAGCAGAGGGGGACAATCATCTCCCTCGACCTGCTGGCCACTCCTTTTTTAATGCAGCCCAGGATGCAGTTGGCCTTCTGGGCTGCAAGTGCGCACTGCCGACTCATGTCGAGCTTTTCATCCATCAGAACCCCCAAGTCCTTCTCTGCAGGACTGCTCTCAATGAGTTCTCCCAGTCTGTACTCATGTCCGGGATTTCCCCGGCCCAGGTGCAGCACCGTGCATTTAGACTTGTTGACCCTCATTAGGTTCACGTGGGCCCAGTTCTTCAGCCTGTCCAGGTATGAATCAAATACTTGATGAATTCCTCACATAGTCACCTGTTTCGAAACTTGCTTATTCCTTTCAAGTCCTTCTGGAGAAAAAGCATTTCCACTAATTTCAGAAAATACATCTTAGATTGAAGTTTTTCTGAGAGATAGAAGGTATTTTTCCACACAGTTGTATTTTTTGCTAGATTTTTCCCTTCTGTGTTTGATTTCTTTAATTTACAGTATACTCATACTGTCTAACTATACCTGAACATCACTGTGTCTTCTGAACTTCCTTGAAGAACTTTGGTATTCACAGTAATAACATGCATGAGATGAGATCATCTGGCCTGTTACGGCAGAAATATGTAATTCCACAAGAATTTTATTGTAATTTAGCATGCACTTATGTCTGCTTATTTGAAAGTTTATCTGGATAATGAATGGTATCCCTTAGGCATTTTGTAATAGTTCTTGTTTTAGTAATAGTATATCTTCAGTGCATTTCTAATACCAACAAGTCCTTGTCAAGCAAAATGATCAAAACTAAGCATAGTTTCTTCAGTGTAGTTTAGCAGATTTGAGCTATGTATTTTATAGCTTGTATTTGAATTATGCAAACTAGGGACTCAAAATAATTTTCAAAGTGTTAATGGAAAGCACAACAGATTTTCCCAGTTTGAAAAATGCAAATCTCTAAGGCTCAGCTCCCAGACTCACTCTATTTTGATGCATCTTTGTTCTTAAAGCTCTATAGTACCATGTCCATAGAAGCACCTCTCACAATACCAGGATCTTGGTGTCCTGAGTTTGGTTTATAAATACATAATTTGTTTTTTGTAGTTCACAAGTAACCTATGGCTACTACATCGTCTGTTTTTGTAAAGTGTGATCCGTGGTTGTCTGGTCTGTGTTTAGAAAGAGGTTGTGCTTTTTCTCATAGAAGACCAATGAGCCAAAATGAATCACGAGGCTGTCCTTAATATTCCCCTTCCACAGCATAACGCTAACCAGTGTGCCCGGTTAGGGCTAGGATGCCGCCTAGATCTGCACATGACAAATGTGATCCTGTGCCACTTCATACACTGCAACCTATTGTCTCCCCATGTGTCTTCCCCAGAGCAGCCAGTCACGCATTCCCTGGGTATGTTGTCATGGCCACGAGGATTGTTTTCCTTTGGAGTCTAATAATAAGTCAATTAGAGCAGGATTAGCCTCTGGGAAATGAAACCAGTTACTCCCTCTCTCCCAGGATGAGGACCTTAAATGATCTGCCTGAACATTTTCCTCTCCTTCCTTTGTTTTTCCTGTAATGCAGCAAATCACTTCTCTTCTAATTAGCTTGCCAGTAGGCATCTATCAAAAGTTTCTCTTGTTAAGTTACTGCATCAGCCAGAAGGCTGTTTTGTAGCACCTTGTCGGGATTCTGCCAAGTTTAGTGTCCAGTAGAACTGGAAGACAAACAGCCCCCCANAAAAAAAAAAAATGCTCTGCCTGACTCTGTGCTGCGTTTTCACCCAGGAACAAGCTCATTTTTCTCCCTGTCTGAAGCTCTCGTTTCACTCTGCAGGCAGTTGGGAAGAGTCATGGTGGAGCCCTTTCTTCTAAACACCAGCATGCCAGTGTTTAGACAAGGGGAATACACTTCTGGTCACGGATTTCATTTCCTGGATTAAGACGGGCAGAAAAAAATGTAGCTTGTGAGTATAAATCACTTCTGGCCTTGTTCTGTGTTAAAAGGTAAGCAAATTCAAAATATCAGCCAGCCTGCCGTGCCTAGAATTTAAAGGATCAACACTGTCTCCTTCCCACCCTGTCCTACTCTATCCCAAATCCAGGAAAACTTGATCCCTTTGGCCAGGCTGGTCTGGAAAGCCACTGTCCCAGTGGAGCATCATTTATGCCGGAAAGCCCTTGAAATTATGAAATCCCACAAGCCTCCATGCCACCCAGAGAGGCAGCTGAGGCTGGGGAGCAGCAGCCACAGGAAACTCATGGAAAAAGCAGAGCGCGGGGAGTTGCTCCAGCTGTCACCACAGCTGTGCGAGGTCTCCCCACATCCCCTGCTACTGCCCCAAACTACATGGATGCCCCCCCATAGTGCGTAGGACTTGTGGGCTTGCATTATATATGAGATGCAGGATGCATGTCTGGCTGTGCCTAATCACTTCAGGGCCACAACCATCAGTAAGCAAGAAGAGGGAGCAGAACATGACAATGAAACCTGCTGGCAAACGAGTTTGTGAGGAGCTGTAAGACAAAACCCTGGAAACACCCTGGGGCCTGTGGACCCCTTCTAGGTGATTCCTCTGAGCTGTAGAAAATGCATGCCTTATGCATCTGAACAAACCACAGTAAAAGTAGTGCTACAAACACCTGACTGCAATGTGACTCAATTTATGCAAAGAGCATAGCAGAAGAGTTTCAGATTAAGAGAATCACAGCATGTATTTTTGCAAGCAAGGCTGTTGAGAAAAGCTATTGGTTGTCAAATCTGGAAAAGCAGCTTCTGCTTTTAGCTTTCCTACCTGCTGTCTGTTCCCTGCAAGGAGCCTGCAGATACAGCTGAATGCTCTGGGTGCTCTGCATGGTACTGTGATCTGAATTGCACACTCATGAATCTTCATCTTCTGGACTGCCGAACATGTCCTATATTTTAAAGTTAATAAAGCAAATATCAGTTGACAGGATATGAGAGGTTCACGTCAGATGGAGCCAGTAAGAGAGACAAATGTGGACATGTGCATGCAGAAAACGTTCAGGCATTCGTCAAGCACAGCTTAATCGACTCCGATGATGGGGTCGTGCACGGCATTCAGCAGCACCAGCGCCCAGCCATCCAGGCTGGACTCGCTGTGGGGTGGACAGGCTGCCGGGCTCTTCTCAGCATCCTCCTCCTGGCACCAGGGCCGTGATTAACAGCCTGGCCAGGCTGGGCCAGGGGCCTCCTGATAAATTCAGTGCTTTAGAACAAAGCCGTCATTCTCTTGAGCAGTTTAATGTGCCGTAATGAACTGAAATAAGGCAGAATGTAAAGGCAGGGAGATACAGGCGCTCTGCTGGAAAGCAGAGTCATTAAAAATAATGAGCAGTCTTTCACTTCCTTCTTTTTATTAACTTTCTGCAGAGGACAACCTGGCACTTTATTTTTAACACAGTCTCCACTTCACTAATATCCCTTAGACAGATGGCTAAAATTTTTCCACAACATGCTCCACAATATTTAGGAAAACAGAGAAAAAAGAAAAAAGAAAAAAATGCACAAAAACAGAGCCCTCCTCCCCAGTTCTTCTTCTCTCACACCTTAGCTGATTATTTTTCCACAGCCTCTCTGAACTGAGTAACTCCTGCCACGCTCTGTGGCGATCACACAAAAAGAGGCACACTGAGGTGCCATGTCCAGGAGAGTTTTGAAGCATGTGTTACTCATAACTAACAATTAACTTAAATTTGGATTTGTAGTTTTGCGACCTTTTCCTTAGTAGGGCCCATGTGGTCATGGCAGAGCAGGGTGACAGGGGTGACAGGACTCCCGGATGCACAGCGCAGCCTGCGTTCAAGATGGCCGCTCAGGCGCGTGTACCCGGCCTGTAGAAATGTCTGCCCACCACCACGCAGTCCCCAGCTGCTCCTCCCTACAACCACTCAAACCTCCAGCCTCTGCTCAGAAGGGGAAGGCCTGATCCTGCCCTCATTCCCCGCGCCAATGCCACCACCCGTGCCCACGCGAGCTGCTGGGGTTCATCATGTGGAGACTGCTGCTTACAGGCTCTGAGGTGCTGCATGCAGTTAATATCGCGCTCGGTTACAAGCAACATTAACACGTGCCATTACTGTAATCAGACATGTGGCTCAAATTATTGCCCCAGATCTTTAGAGCTGTAATCTACACTTTAGGCTTTTAACCTACACTCACAACTTGTTTTCTCTGCAGCTCTAAGCTGAGCTTTTTATTTACTGCTGCACTTCTACTGCCTAAGTTAGGGCCTCCTGGGCTCCTAAAACCCAAAGCAGCTCCCTGGGCCCCCCTTCACACACGCATGGCACTTAGGCCCTTGGATCACAGAAATCTGCCATGAGGCCAGAACTGAAAATTTCAGAAGGGTGTGAGATAAACTGAGTGTAACATCAAAATAAATAAGCAACACATTCACATCAGACTCTCAGCTTGCTTTTAATCCCCTTCCAACATTAAACCACACCTATCTATTCCCACTGTTTATCCCAATATTTTCTATATCCAGAACAAGGCAATACAGCATTTTCCTACATGACCATGCTGCAGCCCCACATCATTCATATTAGCTGTGTTAGTCTGGATCTACGTGGCTGTCACAATGACCCAACACTGGCTACCTGATCGCAGAACAAATATTTAATTCTGTATTGCTTGCAAATATTTGTACTCTGCTGTATTCCCCAGTTGTACTGATAAAACACATGCTGTTGCTTCTGCCAAGTAAGGCCTGGTGACTTTTTCAGGTTACTTTCCAGCGTGATGCCTCTATGACTTTGCTATCCATGCTCTGGCTATTTTTACAGCCACTACCAGCAGCAGCGAAATAGACAAGCCCATATACCATCAGCAGGTCTGCATCCCACATCGGATGTTGGATTTTCTAAGTTAAAGTTTTTAGAATTTCCTGTCTCGTATCTGCATTTATACATCCAGTTATGTCTAAGGATTAAGTCTGTCCCGGTTGGGACTGAGTTAGATTTCTGAAAATCTTGAACTTTTCATGAGAAACATGAAACAGCAAAGCCTTTGTTTCAGTTAGTTCACTACAGAAGGCCAGAGGAAATTCAATTAAGAGAAAAATATTCATTGTGCTTGTGTATCGTCATATATTAGTCTTCTTCCTCCTGTTCTACAAATTGCTGTGGGCCACGCTGGTGTACAAGGTATATACATCAGCTGAGGATTTGTTTTTGTAAATCCCTTTTGGTTCATACTCCAGCAGGGCCCGTGCCAGTGACTATCTCTGACGGCCCAGAAGAGGTAGAGCTGTAATTGATTGTGCCCCTGGGAGCTTTTCCTCCTGTCTGTGTGTGTGTGTGAGAGAGAGACAGAGAGAGACTGTCTTTTATCTTGTGCCAGAAGTGGCTTTAATCCAGCACTGAGCTTTTTGTCTTCTTACATGTTCCCAAGTGCTGCAACATTTCGTATTTTCAGGACAGGATCAGCAGAAGGCAGCTTCCAGAGAACATCTTGCTCCAGAAGCTTCAGAGCACAGCCTCTGAACCCCTTTGGATGAGAGGAGAGGAAGGGGGCAGAAGCGATGACAGAGCTCAGCTTTGAAGACACAGAGGGAAAGTCACTGCTGCTTTGCACAGGGCCCTCTGCTCCTGCCAAAGGGCTCCAGTAGAGGAGTGCCAACAGGTCCTGATGAGGCAGCCGGAGAGGCCACAGCATCCCTGCCTCCACTCTGGCCTCCCTTTCCTCTGCCAGTTGCTCCAGTTTCGGTGCAGGGCATGGTGTAGTGAAGCAGCCTCTGTTTCACAGCCAGCCTGTCAGCCGGTGAGGAGGAGGATGTTTTCTTCACCAAGATACAAAGCACAGCAGAGGAAGACAAATCTCTCTCTCTTGCTATGGGGTCTGAAGAAATGTGTTGCTGCTCAGTCCATCCTGCTCCCCTTGGACTTGTTGCATGTTTGCTTGCAAAAGTGGTTTATAACCTTCCCACAGACTATTGTTGTCCCCTTCTTAGCAGTCTCCGGCTCAAGTATACCTCTGGTGATAGAGGCTGGTATCAGGATTAACATCCATTGGAATTGAAATGACTCCATATCACACTATCTAGAGAGGAAGGGAATAATGCCCCCAGAATATTTGGTCACATTTATAGATAAGCAGTGACATGGGACATTCATGTCTTTTCCTAATTCTGGCCCAACTTTACTGTGTAATTGTCTTAAAATCCCATAAATTGGGATTTTACAAATCATAAACTCACTTAGTAGCTGTAAAGTAGGAGCAGTTTTTTTCCAGTGTAGAGAAATATTCAGACTTTCATTTTATTCTGAGGCTAAAGAGGTCATTTTGCTTCCGTCCCAGGAAGTTTGTGGAGCAGATCATCCTGAAAGCCATTTCTGAGCACATGAAGGTGCTTGGGAGCAGCCAGACACAATGACCAACCTGCTAGTCCTCTGTGATGAGATGGCTGGCAGTGTGGGCAAGGAGAGAGCAGGACATACTGTTTACTTTGACTTTAGCAAGATTTTCTATGGTATCCTTACAATCAAACTGGTGAGATATGGACAAGAGACTTGGTCTACAGAATAGGTGGAAGCTGGCTAGGCGGATGGTGACCAGCAGGGTGGTGAGCAGCAGGGCAAAGTCCATCAGGTGTCTGGGTAGTAGTGGTATACTAAGGGCTCAACAGAGAAGCCAATAAAGTTCAACATCTTTATTAATAACCTGGGCAACATGATGAGGTGCACTCCGCAGCTTTGTACATATCAAATTTGGGGAAGCAGTTGATTTGCTGGAGGGCAGGGCTGCTATTCAGAGGGACCAGGATGGACTGAAAGAATGGAGCCAGGAGCCCCCCAGGCTCAACAAAAGCCATGTCTGGGACAACTCTGTGTACCAGCCAGCACAGGCAGGGGAGTCAATTGACTAGAGAGCAGCTTTGCAGAAAGGACCTGGGGTCCTTGTAAACAAGCAAGAGACAGCTTTGGGGTAACCTTACTGCTGTCTACAGAAATTTAATTGGAGTATAGAGAAGAAGAAACCATGCTCTTCTGGCTAAAGGCAGTAGACACAAATTGCAACACAGGAAATTCCAGTTGGATAGTAGGATTTTTATTTTTATTTTTTCCATTCTAAGAGTAGTCAAACATTTAAAGAGGTTGCCCAGAGATTGTGGAATCTCCACTTTTGCAGATGTTCAAAACTCAATTATGTGAGGAGATAAGCAATGTGATCTAGTTGGCCATCTAATTGGACAGCCAACTAAGAGGAAGGGAGGCCTGCATTTTCTGCAGCACGTTTCATTCACAGCTTAACAATTTTTCCCCCTTATTGCTGTATAGGGCCAAGAACCAGTACCTAGGGGATCTAACTAGAAATACAGTCATCTGAAGATGTTTCCACTTCTACAGTTAGATTTTTCTTTCTAATGAAAAAAAAAAAAAAAACAGTAAATCACGTTCAATGCCCTGCAGAAGTCTAAATAAATTTTATCACTTTTAAAACCTTTATCAACCAAACTCATTTTGTTAAAACATCAATGTTAAAACAGCGTGAAAAATGATACTAAGTAAATCTGACAAGAGCTGTTTTCCATAAAACCATGCTGACTGACACTGCTGATAGTATTTTCCTGCAAAAAGAACTCTTTATCAGTAGCTCTGATGTTTTGCCCAGGGTTGATGGTAAAGCCCAAAGGCCCTGCTTTTGAGTCACTGTATTTATGCCTTTAAAGTACTGGCACAAAAACGAGCTTTCTTGCAGGCCTCTGGAAACATAAACCAAAACTTTCCCAGTTGGGTGCCAAAGACTGCACATTTAAATAATGTTTGCAAAGACCATGGGAATGGCAGATGCTTAAAATTAAGTCATGTTTATTTATATGTTGAAAATGGGTTTAGGCATCTAGCTTCTTATTCGAAAATTATACAGCAAGTGTGAATAGCCCACTTCCAGACAAGCATGGTTGCGCTTGTTATTATTCACTGTGCTTATATGTAAAAACCTGCTAAAAGTGGGTGTAGACAGCAACAACTTGTTCAATGTGGCTGTGCCAGCAGGGAAAGGCGGGGTTTATTCTACTGTCAGGTGTCAAACACAGCACCAGACAATAGCAGAGGTGTGGAGCAACGTGAAGCTGCACCTGTGTGGGAATTCATCACTGAGAAGGTCCAGGATGGAGATTGCACAGAATTTGGAGAGAGAGTGAGAGATTGGGAGGGAGAGAGAATAACCCTTAAAATCAGAATAAAGGTTGGAAAAAAAGTCCTGCTAAGTCCTAGCAAACTACTGCTTCTGAGGACAGGTCTGTCTCTGAGTTCAAACCATCTTTCTGCTGCTGCTCATACTGCTGTCAAAGTGCTTTTCCAACTGGCTATATCCAGTCGTACAGGGTAGGAGCTAAATGATGCTACACTAAATCCAATTGAATCTCATTTGTGGTATTACAAATTACAAGTGCATCACAATCATCCTGCATTGGTTCTGGCCAAAATCCTTAGGAAAGAAATTCACAGCAAATATCTTTGCAGTACTGAAGGCGGGAGGTGAGATTTTGAAGATGGTCTGAGTACATGCCTCAGCAGGGCTGATTTTCCTGGGCAGGCTGCCGTGCTCACGTGGCCATAGCACTTCTGATAGCCAAACAAGCTTGTTCAGAACAAGCTGGGCATCTCCGCACATTATCACACAAGCTTTGCATCACACTGGCTCCCGAATGCCTAAGTTGTTTTAAAGTGATACTTACAGCCATAAATGGAACATATTCAGGCACCAAATTCAGATTATAATCACTGGGAATTAGATGTCTAAACACCTTTGAAAATCTGGCCTGTGGCTTTCAGTCACTGAAATGCCTTTTTAAGTCGTAGCCAAAGGACTAGTCTGATCTTGCCATCTATTGATAGAAACCCACAGCTACAGCTGGGAATGTGTTTTCTTTACAATCTTCTTCAGGCAACTGAAGGGCCAGAGTCACTCAGTCTGTGAAAATCAGCTCCCGTCTTCAGCAAAATGAAGAGCTAGTATTTACAGACTATTTTTATTGTCATTTGACAGGCTAAAAAAAGAAAAAAAAAAAGAAAAAAAGAAGACTTTGTCGCCTTTATTGTTTCTAAAACAATAGAACCCAGGGAAGCAACTGTTTCTAATATTGGACAATACAGTTACCCCAAAAAGACAAGCACTGGCAATGTGGGATGCCTGCTCCATCCCCAGTGTCCAGTTTGAGGGCAGGATTTTCAAGAGGTGAGTTCTGCAGTTCAGGCCCCTTTCAAGTTTCTCAACTTGGTTGCACCAAAAATTAAAAAAAAAAAAAAAAAAGTCTACACTATCTATCTGAGGGAATAATGGTAAGGGGAAAGGAGCTCCAACCATCCTATTTCAGGAGCCTCAGTTCTTCCCCAGTGTGCTTGTTCCCAGCCTTACCTCTGGAGAGCATGTACCTGCTCTGCAGTGGTCCCCTTTCTTATTCCTCGCTTACTGCAGGTTTTTTTTTCATGTTTAATTCAGAAAGGAAAGAGTTTATGAAACATGAGATCTCACACAGACACGCACACATACACACATGCAAACCCACACAGAGGGAGGGGAAGGGAAGCAGACTGGCAAAGGGATGGATCAGAAGCAATAAAACTGCTTTTCCTTCTCCAGCATCTATGGAACTTGTGACTCCTAATGTGGGAGGACTGAAACTCTCTAGCTAGTCCTGAAGTTAATTTAAAATACAACCAAAAAAGTACTTGAAAGAATGAACCTCTTCCAAATGAGTAAGTCATTAAAATATGTTCCAAGTATGTTATATCAGCAGAGTTTAATGCAACTGCATGGTAAGAAAATATTTGGAGTCACTAAGTCTGTATGTACCACAAATCAAAGTGTTATGTAATTAGAATTATTTTGTCACCATCTTGTGGGACATTAGAGTAACATCTGGCAAGCTTCTGATTTCAACTTGTGCATCCAATATGTGTTCAAGAAACAGGGAGGAAGTGATTGCTCTGAATATTACACTGGTGTCAGTGCATATGATACTGTAAAATGAGCATTTTGGAGTTCCTGCAGTTTTACAGTGCTGCTGAGCAAACTTTCCCATTTGCAGGCCAAATATTTCTCCCAAAGTTTAAGTGGAGATTCTTATGAAAGTTGGCACAACAGTGAAGGAAGAGAAACCAGATTTCTAACATAAACAGCTATGTCTTCTCAGAGAATGTCTGTGTTTCAGCCATTGGATTTCAAATGGTTTCCTTAAGTCCTAATTTATTGCTTCAAGTTCAGAAACTGTGCCTAGTCTGAAGATGCTTGAGAAATACACTCCCTCTCTCCATTGGTCTAAGCCATTGGTGTCTAATGCATACTTTTCTGGATAAATGTGAACCAGATGTTCCCAAACTCTGACTTGTGACCTGTCCTGTGTTTCCACCCTGAGCCAGTTCATGTTGGTCGGAGAGTTGCAAAGCAGCAAGGGGCTGTCCCAGTAAGCTCAGACCCTCATTCACCCAGACCCAATGCAGTTATCTGCTAGAAAGAGCACCCTGACCCCAAAATGTGGAGTATGCTTGTTCCAGGGTCACTGCACAGTGCCTAGCACAGTAAAACGGATTTGTGGTGAGCAAACACACCACTCTTTGGGCTTCTAACTGAGGTGCCAAGCCTTCATGGGCTCATGACTTCAATCTTTCTGTGTCAGCCCTGCCTGCAAGCACCCTGCAGAAAGCCCCTGTGCTGCTGTTGCATTAGGCAAGGCAGCCTATCTGAAAGGTCTGAGATAGGGAAATCTGGAGTCAGATTGTATTTCCCAACTGTTAATAAAATTTCCCCTGGAATAAATGTAGAGGAGCTGGCGCCACTTTATGTTATTCAAAACCACAAATTTCCCCTCCCTCACAATCTGCCAGAGTTACAGACTCTTCTGCAACTTCTTAAAAATTCAAGATGTTTTCTCCAAATGAGCATCCTCTTCCTTCAAAATGCACCCAGGGAAAATTAGCGATCCCGTTTAGCAGTGCTTGTAATGAGAAGAGGGAAGGGTGGTAGTGAAACAGTGCAACAGCTCCATGCATGGGAATACATTAGCAAGTGTTTCATCCCTGTATCTTCCCTGCCTGGGGTGTTAAAGGTTTCTGCAGCGAAAGGAAATGTTGATATGAAGGATGCTGCTGCATCCGAGGTGACGAGCATAAGCTGCATGAGAGAGGGACAAGAAGGGACTCAGCTCTCAGCTCGGGCTTCCCACACATAAACTGGACCCAGGGGCCTGCTGTGGGCTTTCCCAACACTGTCTCACTGCTTGTGCCACATTTCTTGGTGCTGTTGTGGCCTGTACCACTCTGCAGATAAGGTGTGGGCATGTTTCGGAGCTGCACGCACCAGGGGCTCCCAGAAGTAAGCAGGGACCCCTGCCTTGGTGGGGGCACTCACACCTATAGACATGTGAAGGTGATCTATGTTACGCCACTGCTTAGTAGCATAGATACAGCCTCGAAGGCAAGACTTTATTTGATGCCAGACGAGATCTGTTTAATATTTCTGGTCTGGATTGATAGTCACATTTTCTTGTTAAGAAGCACCTTTGACTCTAATGCAGGCATACAATGAACAGGATGGGAAATCATGAAATAGATTATTTCCCAATTTTCAACAGCATTTGTCACCTTACATCTTTCATTGTTCAGTATATTACTGTCCTCCTGCCCTGAGGCCTCTGGCTGTACAGGACTTTATAAAATTATTGTTTCTGTAATGAACTTGTGAAATTTGCTACAGACAATAAATGCTAAGAGCAATCAAAAACCCTAACACAACTGGAGATTTGAAGAGGACATCTTTCATGTTTTATTTGTCTTGCTACTTCCAACGGGCTGAAAGACAGGTGACTCCAGAACTTCAGAGGGATGAAAGGAGATCTCTCCTGAGTGGAACACCACAGAGACCCCAGTGCTGGGACCCTGAGGTGCTCTGCCAGGTCATGTGAGCCACAGCTGCATGCAGGATGTTCCTTGACAGCGCCTGGGGAAAAAATAGGGCCATGACATTGACAGAAGGCCAGCACAGCTGGGGCACAAGCTACCCACATTGCCTCTAGGAAATGCTAAGGTGTGAGCTCTCAGCTGACCACTGAAGTCCACGCAGGAGGGAAGCAGCTCCCGCCTCCTGTGGTTCACAGGCAAGCCCTTTGCTGGTGCTAAAGAATCAATGCAGCATCACCAGAGCAAGGACTGGGTCAACACAGTGCGAGAAACTAAATCACTTTCCAGCCTAACAACTTTTATATATATAAATATGTGTATATATATATAAATATGTATATATGTATATATATATAAATTGTATATTATGTGTGTGCATATATATATATTTATATATATACATATATATAAATATATGTATATATATATATATACAAGACAAATTCTTTGATATGCTCTGTAATTTGGCAGTTAGGAGCATACTCTTTTTAGGAAGAAGATCTAGGTTTAAGACCCTTTTCTGCTACGTGTAGCTATGTAGGAATGACAGCCTAAGTCTCCTGCATGCCAGGAAAACATTTTAATATCCTCATATCTAGCATGCTAATATTTTTGGCTCATACGTGGGATGGCACTGATCACATCATTTAGCTTTGGCTCAGATTGTAAAGGCAGTGTAAATTAGCAGCACAGCATACAACTAGACATATCTTTAAAGCAAAATATGCCCTCAGATTTGTATGAAATTCCTGCTTTCAGGGTGAGTTATTCTTGTGTAGCTATAGGGAATTTAACTGGCAACATTTCTAATAAGACTAGAAATTAAAA
The DNA here is from genome assembly GCA_013399115.1 of Anseranas semipalmata. Taxonomy (NCBI): domain Eukaryota; kingdom Metazoa; phylum Chordata; class Aves; order Anseriformes; family Anseranatidae; genus Anseranas; species Anseranas semipalmata. Next base: position 671,514 of record VXAA01000923.1, on the reverse strand, counting down.
TTTTAAATAGCAACTCGTGATTAAAAAAATAAATAAAATAATTCAAAAACAAAATGAGTTAATGTGTTACACCATTTCTCCTGTTTTCCTATTAGTAATAGTATATTTTGAAAAATATATACAAAAAATAACCACATGCTTTGTCCTGAACAAAACACTAGAGGAAGACACATAACCAGGAACAAATATCAATGCAAAAGTAGCTAGTAGTGTGTGTGTATATATATAATGTATAGTGTATATATTTGTATATATACACTAATATTTCTACTTATATATATACATTTATGTACAGACACATACACACAAATACATAGAAACAAAACAAAACAAAACCCACAGCCTGAGGTCTGAAGTGCAGGGAACTGGATCCCCTTGCTAGATCTGTGCACCAGTGCAGAATTACATACTGAATATTACTGGGGTTCTGTGATGGGCTGGAAATACACCTTGGCATGGTGACCTGTGGGATCAGAGCCAGAAGTCCCTTATTGTATTGAACAGTGGGCACACCAAATCAAGTAAAATCTTGTACCATGTTAAAAAAATAAAAATAAAATAAAAATAAAATAAAATAAAAAAGCCTTTGCCAAGTTACTCTTCATGCTTTCTTCATGCTTATGCCAAATTCTGCCTTCTGACATGGAAAATGCCATTGGCTTGATAAGGAATGTACGTGTGTGGGGTGGTTGTTTCAATATCCGTTCCTAGGGCAATAACATTAAAATATGCTACCTTACATGTTCAGAAAGTAAAGCAGAAACATTCTGAAGAGCTAAGTCTTCCAGAAGAACATTGTTTCAGCTGGAAATGTCAGGTTCATCCAAAAGATATGAAACAATGTTTGTGGTACACAGAACAAAACACACAGAAAGGAAAAGACACTGCACAGCACAGAATTGCCTGTAGATGTATTTTTATTAAAATTTCATGATTCTTACTGCTTATATATAATTTATTAGGGCAGTAACAACAGAGCACAACAGAGCACTGATAACAATAGTGGGGTTTTTGTTTGATTATGGGCTAGGTAAGCTTTTCAGATAGCCAGAAGCTTGTTTCCATTTTAGAGAAAAAGTCCTCTGTGTGCCTCTGCTTAAACAGGGGCATAAGCTGTTGCTCAGAACAGTGCGCCAGAGTTCACTTCCTCTGCTTCATCGAAAATATTCTGAATGTTGCATTTCATATGAAGCAATGCTGTCGACATCTGGCCAGGCAAACACATTGCAGAAGGGTGCACTTCAAATCCAAAGACAATCTCCCTCTTTTAAGCCTGCCTATCTGCATTCTCCTCCACAGATCCATCTCAGAATAATCCCTCTGAGTAAATATTTGGCTGCAGAGTACCAAAAATATACCCAACCATGTAAGGAAGAATGGCAATGAATCTTTAATCCTGGCACAAAAGATAGGAGACTAGAATTAAAATAATCTCTTTTTTACTGTGCACTTTCTGGTACTGCTTTTGTGTTAGCTGTATAAAAAAAACGCAGCTTGTGTTTTTTCCCTTTGAGGTAACAAGTATGTATTGGCTCCTCTTTTTCCCTTCTCTTTCAGAAGCTGCTAGCAGTGATTTGATTGAGGAGCTAGAGGTGATGTTCCTTTTCTGGCAAGAGTAATAATAAACTTAAGACAGAAAACAATAACTGAAGAGCAAAAGAATTCTTAGTTAAATACCTTATAAACCCTGATGAAAGGGGCTACTGGTGGCTGCTATCTTGGCCTTGTTTGAGTTGCAGACCTTGAAGGAACACAAATAGTAGCGGGGCTGCTGTTTTATTTATGGAGGTGTTAAATAAATATTTTTACAATAAGCCTTTTCTGCAAGACATTTTAGACACAAAGCATTAAAAAACCTGCTGCCCCCTGTATTTACTGGCACAAATTTCAATGTGTTCTGTGTAACCACATTTTTAATTACTCCAGCTTCCAGAGGAACATCAAAAAACTCACAGAGAGTGATGAACTGACCATGAGCATCATTATCACGATCAACGAACAACCACCAGAGACAACTGAAGTGCAAAAAAGGATTTAATCTCACCAGGCATAAATATCTGTTGCTTCTATGAATCACTCTAGCCTTTTGCATATGGAAAATTCATGAACTCTCCCTAAATGTTCCGTGCTTCTGTAAATCAGACTGTAAAATAAGACCATACAGGGATTTCAAAAAGAGTCTTTCAGTATTCATAAATGCAGGATTTTGCTTTTCAAAACAAAATAGTAATGGTGTGCAAGACAGAAATAGTGTATTTTCTTTCAGCTGCTCTGAGAGAGAGTAAAGAACTACCATTTACCAAGTGGGTTCTCTGTGTTGCATGCTTTGTTTAATTATACAAATAAGATTTGAAAAACATATGCAGACAAGAAAATTTTGTTGCAGGACCAGAGAAAAAACACACACACAGATTAAAGAAGGAAACATTTGTTTATTAAAAAGGAAAAGGTTCTGGATGGCAGCACAGAGTCAGACATGAGACAGATGAATGTATGCACAGCTGTTCATGTTTAAAGACAGAATATAGACATAAATACAGTTAGATCTTTGCTCTGCTCTGCTGCTACAGTATTTTTATACAGCCAATTCAAAGGAATATCTGTCATAACTGAACACAAGCAGAAATTTATCAGAAACAGAGCACAGATTACTTCTCTAAGGCCAGGATAAACAAAGCCCAGAAAAGCCTCTCAAGCTATGGTATTGCAAAATAAACTTAATTGTGCAAAAGAAAACCACCTTCTGTGGATAAGAAGATTAAATGTCAGATTCAGCTCCAAGTCAGATAGCTTGTTCTTCTGTTTGAATATAATGCAGAAGGTAACTTTCCTCTGCTCTTATCACAGTTACTGCCCTGTCTGAAGGAAAGCTAGTATTGTGAAGCAGAAATGCACTTTAAAAGCAATACCATAGTTTTTCTATGATCTATTCAGCCTGTTTTCCAAAGGGCACCAGAGAGAGAGTGGGGCTGATGAGAACCCCCTCAAAGTTTTCTTTAATGCATAGAAACAACAAAACATGAAGGCTCAGGAGATGATGACCAAGTATTCCAGGAGAGCAAAGCAGGCCTTACAAGAGCAAGACCAGGAGCTAGTCCATAGATTCTTCCCCAGGGCTGCCACTCTTTAGCCTTGAGGACCTTATCTCCTATCAATTCTGCTGGGATGACCTCCAGTACTACTCTTACCTGTGTTAAGTGAGTAAAATACTACAGAACTGTTCAATACATGAGTAAGTATAAAGGCATTTAAGGCTAGCCTGTGGCATTTTATGGCTCAAGTACTACTTCTACAAAAGAAATAGGGAAGTCTACTGTATCATAAAAGTTGATTTTTGGAAAAGGTTCTGGTGGGGTTCTTTAGAGTGCAACTGGGAGTTGTTTTAATTTATAAATAAGTAAATAAGGCCAACATGGATTTAAGGCCAACATGGAATCTCAACTGCAATGTTTATATATAATGCTCACTTTAATGTTTATTTCCTGTTAAAAATTTCAATTATCTGCTTTAAAACTGTTTTGGTATGTTAGTTTTCTGTCCTCTATTTTTTAATATAAGGTTAAAATATTATAGCATATTTCTATTTCACTTCTAATTCAAGTGCAGTTTTGATAGGCACAGGACATCAAGTTTCAGGAATCTATTTGCAGTATTTTATTCAGATTCTGAATTTCTCAGGGGATCTCATGTGTCACTACAATAAAACTGCAAAGACATAAAACCCCTCGCAGTTTTGTGTAATTTTTATTTCAGATAGTAAACGAATCTGAGAAGTTATGCTAACCGCATTCAAGGCTACAGGAGTCGAAAATAAAACAAAGCTTCCCTCATCATTTAAAGTACATCTTGGATATTATAGCCTTTCAGTTGACAAGAAAATATACAACCATCATCAGAAATCCACATAGACACAAACCCATGCTGAAATCACAGTCGCAGCTGTTCCCCTGAAGGTGGGATCAGCCGCTTGTACAACACACCTACGTGTGTCCCAGATCAAACACCTGGGTGTATTCTGCTGCTCTGTGCAGGGATAGGGGCACAAAAGGGCAGGAGAACAGACTGCTCCAGCATGAATCCAGCTAGGATGGAGACCCGTTAGAGGACACAAAGCTAGGGCTTCCGGCTCCCGATATCACCTTAGGGGAAATACAGGTAGAAGAAAGATTCTGTGAAGAGATGTCAAAGGCCCTAGGCAGTACGCCATCATTTCATAGCACACCGAGAGACATTTTGTTGGTTGAATGTAAGCAACAAGATTTGTTTACGTTTAGTTCCTCTTCAACACTCCGATTCACATAAATGCTAAACGTGTGTGCGTGCATGCATATACAAGCAATTTGTGTCACCTAACAGCTGATGAGATTGAACGTGTTCTAGAAGACATCCAGGGGAAAGCATTGTTACAGTCCTCTTTAACTATTATCATTCCTCAGTTAGGTTCTTTTTTTTCTGTATGGATGAGTGATGGGACAGTTCAGTGTTTCCCTTCCTAACATCAACCAAAGCCAGAGAACCACTTGCCTGTGACCAGTGTTGCCAATAGAAGCACAATACTGTAAGTACAACCCACGATTCTCCTCTTATTACATGAACCTGTTAATATGTCAGCATCACCAAGTTTCCAAATTCATCAGAGCCAATCATCAGGCTAACGTTTTCCTTAAATTTCTCTCAAGATGAAAATTAACTGAAGTTTAAATAGATCAATTAAGCACTGTTTCTCAATAAAATCATAACATAGAATCATAACATGAGAAATTCATATAATACCAGAACAGACCAGTACTTTCTCCTTAAACTAGGGCTGAAACCCCAAAACAAGGAAAAAAAGAAAGAAAGGATGAAAAAAAAATCTATATCTATAATGGTGAGGAGGTATTAATATTGTAGTTATTCTGTGCATAAACAAGTTGACATTTTTGCAACATTTTGTGCTAAACATTTGATTTAAAAAAAAAAAGCAAAAGTACTTAAGTACCATTCACACAAGCATATTTATTATATAAATACTTTATAAATTACAAGATTTTAATTATAAATGTAAACATTTCTAGGAAAATAATGTTTTATATTCTTATTAATGTTTACAACTAATATAAGGCACATAGTGCAAAAATACATTTCTGATGCAGAGATCACAAAATAATTACCTACATGTGTTATCTAAAAGTAGTTGCTTAGACTTATGTGGTACAGTATTGTTTTTAATTAATACATATTGCTAATTCATGGCTAACTCTGTGGGTAAAAATATGATATAGCTGCCGTTCGATCTACCAATTCTACTGGCATGCAAAACAGATATTTGGTTTACAGAATGCACATTGTCAGAAAAAGTATGTATAGTTATCCAGTACATCATATATGTTATTATGCAAGTAGTACATTTTATTCAGAATACCTGAGTGTTGGCCCTGAAACACCTTATCTTTATAAGCACATACTTCCACAGTTCTGGACTGTAAGGTAATCCGAAACAACAAATCAACCAGCTAGATCATTTTTAAAACTGTATAACTCTTTCATACACTTACTCTTCTGGAAGAAATAATTTTAACTAGCAGATACTAGAGCTGTATTTATAACCATTCAAAAATATCAAACTGAGCCAAAGATGGATGTCAGCCACACTGTGGGCTTGATGCTGCCTCTGCCCAGAATTTTCCTAAGGTTACTGAAAATTATACTGAACTGGAATATAAAAGGCTACAGCCATTAGTAATATGCCATTGGAATAAGGTGTATATGGAAAGGGTTTAAGTAAATTCATATTCATACAATCACATACAAGGTAGTATGGTAAACAGAACATACTGCTTTTACAGTATACTTAGCTGAGAGGCAGGGATTTAAAATCAGATTTCCAAGCAATTTTTCTCCTTATTTTCTCTTCCTGTAACCACAAAAAAATAAGCCTAGATGTTTAACATGTGCTATAGAGACTACAGAGGTTAAACCACACTTTTCAGCATTACTGCTAGTATTTGAGCACCACAAAGGATATAATGACAGGGATGGGGAAAAATGCTTTTACTGACAGAGAAACACACAGATCTATAGAAACTATCTCAGGAGAAAATACACTGGTTATATACTTTTCTGCTGTAAATTATTGACAGATAATTCCTAACAGTTTTAACAAAGTTGAAAGTATTTGAAATTATTAGCTCTTTTCTCTATATAGCAATAACTTTCTTTCCTTTCTACATTTTAGTACAGCTGATCAAGAAAATCAGTACAGTATGAATTTTACTGAATACTGAATAAAGAATTAGTGAGTAGTTGTAGGTAAAGTATTGCAATTATGGCACAGTTCAAGGTGTTACCCATGTTAGCAACCTCAGCGCAATTTACTTGCTGATATACCTACTGTACATTGAACGAATGCCTCTCCATGAAAACCTGAAGGTTTATGATTGTGATTTACACACTTGGTAGCCCACAAACAGGCAGCACCTCCCCAGATAAACACTGAAGAAAACAGAGAGGAATTCTTAGCAGTGAGCTTTACAGTAATGAGCATTACAGAGATGAAAGAATTAAAAAATACATATATACACAGCACCTACAATCTGCACCTAAATGACAGATGTTCCTGCTTTGATGTTCTCACCACATCAGAGTTCTCACTGTATTTGAAGCTGGAGACCAGTAATTGTGTTAGGAATACATTTCCCACAAAATCCGCCACATCTTCCATATATTTTAGTACCATCCTGGAAATGAGACACAGAGAACAATCAATCAAGAGAAGCAACTGAAATCACAGTTGTACAAAAAACTCCTTGAGGTTTGCACATAATAGACCTTTTGACAAATCAAACCTACAAACACTAAATCAAGAGAGCACCAAATTAACAGAACGGGCACAGGGATCCTTTATCATTATTGTTGTATACCTTCTTTCCCAGCTTACTATCCAATGTTTTCCTAAACTGTGCATGTTTATTGTTCTTGTTCAACAGGTCTTTTGGTTTCTCATATGAGTCAAGTTGGAGGCAAGCAATCTGTAAGAATCCTCTGTAGCAGGTATCTTCAATAAAATGGTATTTTTTTATGAGGCAGTATTAGGTATCTTCAATTTTTTTAATGAACCTAATTAATATGGCAATAGGCTCTTAAAACCAGTAAGAGAAGGCTAGGTAGGAGGTGTTGATCTGGATTAGATTCTGGGAGGTGTGATCAAACATGCCATGAGATCTTTAAGATTAAATTATCAAGCTTAGCTCTCATATTGCACTTGGAAGAAGATTTAGACAGAACAGATACCTTAAGCACTATATTTGATTCATAACTAGCTTTGCACTAGAGAGTCAGCAGCAGCACCTCCGGAGGCATAATATTCTAAGCCATAACAGCAGGTAAAGGAAAAGAACGTTGACTTACATGAGATTTGTGTATGTCAGCAGTTGCATAGTTGCCCTGAGCGATCCACCTAACTGTACTGGACAATCTCAGACCTGTACCAGCCAAATTAATGCTGAACTGTCCCTAACAAAACAAAAACAAAAGGTAAAATACAGAGCTGGCAAACAGAGTTCAAAACATTAAAACACTTTACTTCAGCATAGCTGCACATATAACGTAGGGTATTTCTAGACATTATGTACTCAAAGGTGCATACTTAACCTTGCTTAGTTACATCACATTATTTCCTAATTTTTGACTCTTGGGACAAAGGGACACATGAGCAAGTCATTGTGCAGTAACTAGCACCTGTGCATCAGCTGATCTGCAGTATCTGTTTGCAGAGTCTGAATACAGAACAGAACTAACTGCCTTGGTAAACAAACTGGGGTACAGAAAATGATTAAATTGCATTCACACAGACATGCAATATGTTGAAAAGTAAGTACTACCTCTACAAATAACCTAACTTTTCATTTAGGCAACACTATAATCTGAAAACTCCCACCCACCTCCATACAATTCACTGAAGGCCTGAATTTCTATATTCAGACCTAGTTAAAATTTCTTAAATCCCAAGATCAAAGCTTCAGCAAAAATAAAATCTGCATTACATATTGTAGCTTCTGTATTTTATTATTTAATATTGCCAGTGAGATATATATACATATTTAAAATATTTGTGTGGATATACGTATGTGTGTATGTATAAAAATACAGCATTCAGTCTTCACTCTTGAGATTCACTGAAATTCCTTCATAACAATTCAATCTTACATTTTTTGGTATGGCAGATTTGTTTCAACTGCATTTCTATGTAAATTTGATATGTTGACAGCACTCATACTCAGGATGCACTAACATAAGCTCATATGGATGGGGTAGGTTTTTCTTTGAAGGCTAAAAAAGTAGGTTTCTATTAATGAATAAAGCATCTAGAGGAAATTCATTCAAATGGTGTGGAATGCTTTCCACAATTAACAGGCCCAAAGTAACTACATTCACACGGGTATCATTTTGTAAAAATAAATGAAAAGTGCAATGTGCAGTTATAATGACAGCATAACATCTGTCTGTCATGCAGTAAACTCAAGACCAGGGACAGATTTCAAGGACAGAGTGAAGGAACTGAGGCTATCTGCATACAGACACAGAACATTAGTTTCAATGCATATCCTACAGACGAAAATGGGTCAGTGAAAAACACATAAGCAGAACGACTCCCCAACAAAAGTTACAGCTTGCAAATAGACATGTATTGTATTAAGCCTGAAGAGTTTGCAGGTTGGAAGTATCCTATACTGTAATGAACTCCATCTGCTTTCTTGCTAGGGGTTAAGTTTGCCTAGCTTAGGCACTTCATTTGTACCTAAATTGAAGGTCTCTAGCTGCCCTTGAATGCATCCACCTATATAGCCTGTCTTAATTTTAGGCTCCCAGGTTAGCTAGACAACAGGGATTGACTCCATGCAAGTCTGAGCTAGACAGTCTTTACTCCCTTTATAATCAGTGCACAGAAATATGCACTTCCAGAAGATGGTCAACATCATAAGATGTGTAACAGGGTATGATTGGATGCACTGTTTTCTAGGGAATCCCATTTCTGCCAATGGACTCCAAGGGCAGCCTAGGTTGACTAGCTCAGACTAGGGCTATGCCTGCATTAGCAAGTAGGCTGCAGTATGAGCAAACCCGTAAAGTGAAAAAGTTGGGTCAGAGAACCTAATGTCCGTACACAGTACACAAATCAGGGTTTTACACCAGACTAACTCTCATCTAGTCCCATAGACTGAATTCTCATTAGCAGTTGGAGTGCATTAAGGTCCTTCTGGAGCTCATTGTTTGATTCAGTTTCATCCAGAAGGCGTGCAGTTCATGTGTCCCAAGGCTGCTCCGTGGTGCAAACCAACAAACTAAGCCGGGACAATGGAGAGATTCACTTAAGAGGCACCAGCCAATCCAAACTAAAACACTAACACACCAACAGATGTATAACTTGAATTCCACTGCTAAACAGGAGCAATTTCTTCTGGTAGTCTTCAAAGGTATGCAGAGTCAGGAGAGAAACAGATTAGAAAAGAAAATATCTGCAGGATTAAAGAAAAAGAGAAAGAAGACTGAGAAGGAATTAGGAAAAATAAAGGATACTTCACATCCAGGTATTCAAGAAAGAGGGATAGCAATACATGAAATCAGTAGAAAAATTGATACACATACATGGGGCCAAAAGGCAAATTGTAGAGTAAACAATCTGAGGTAGAAACAGAAAAAAAGAGATGGTGGAACAGGAGAGAAAGCAGTAAGGAAAAAAAAAAAAAAAAAACACTTATTAATGTCATACACAGACCAGACAGAACAGATTTTAGATGTTTTAGAACCTTACAGCTCTAAACCAGTCACACAGGCTTTTTTTCTCCTATGTGCACATTTCAAGGGGAGAAGAAATCATAAATACCTGTGGACATCTGGCAGCACTGTAGCAATCTCCAGCTGTAGCAAATGGAACTGCTCTCCCAAGTATAGTCTGAGCAAAAAGAAAATCTGTGGCTAGAAAACAGAAAATTACTCAACACTGGAAGCGCTGCATTAGAAGCTCAGGTGAAAACAGTGTCAAAAGATGATCTTTTTTTT
>VXAA01000923.1:650822-661436 GCA_013399115.1 Anseranas semipalmata | reverse complement strand
GTTTACGCCACATCAATCCAACCCACAAGCCCAGTTTGCTTTCTGAGACAGGATGGGGATAGGGGGAGGACTGACTTCCACCTGGATGTAGGTCCATGTGAGCTGGCTGTGGCTCAGCTTGCCACCTTCAGACAGGGGCTTGAAAGTGCTGCAGGATTCCCTGTCCTTTTAGTCTGTCTACCATGGTCCGAGAGAAACTAACTACAGCATGGCAAGACTTGCCCAAGAAAAATATGCCAGTGGCTAAAAGGAAATGGAATAATGAGAACAAAATCTTTACAAAATCACATAAATTAAATATGAAACTGTAATGAACATGCCACTTGACCACTTGGGACAAACTAACAAAGGAAGCAGTGGTGGTTTCTCTATTTTTTTCTTTGAAATTCCTTTTGAATTCCTAAAGAAAACAAGAATTTTCTTTGCCCCCAAATGGCATAATTGGATCCATAAGTGAGTTGAAATGATAATTTGGTAATCACAGCCATGCACAATATCAACAAAGGCTCACATCAGCTAAAACTGGTAAAATGCTTACTTCTAATTTGCATGGAGGCTACATCAAATCTTATTTTGCTAAAAACCGTGAAGCCAGCTGCAAGGTAATCATTTCGACAGGCACAGTCTTGCCTTCTGCTTCCATTGAAAGGACATTCATATGGATTCTGTAACCTAGAGAACAGAAAAGATTTAGATTTCCTTTTGGCATTTTTCCATAACAGAACATCATAGTGAAAAATAATTGCATTGCACTATGACACGTATAGAATATTAACCAACAGTTACTAAACAAGAACCTCAGCTATTAGTCTTGGCTCAGCTGAAATACTAATGTGTATTCAAGCCTTTTCTACTAAAGTCAAGATAGAAAAAAAATTATAATCATTTAGTGCAATTATCTCAAGTCCAGCTTGGAAGTATCCACATTTCTGCATGTGTGTTCATATACCTAGATATTCAAAACAGAAAATCAAGGAAAAAAAATATATTAATCTGTTCTTACCAAAGGTAAGTATTATTTTATTGTTTTATTTTGGAATAAATAAATGCACTTCATAATATTTACAAAACCACTTTTGTACCTGAATCCATATACTTCAGAAAAATTGTCTGCTTCACCTTTCACCAACGTCAAATATTCTTTGGGATTCTCTAAGCGCATGCCTGAACAATAAATCTGCCAGAGAAAATACAACCCTTTAGTAAAATCTTTATTAGAAAAGTATTATTTAATAAAAATGTGTTCATAAATATTATGAGTACCTTTATCATCCTTCCTTTAATGTTGAGTAGGTATTCACCATCTTTTTTAATCCCTTTTTTAAGCTGGATATCTTTGCAGGTGGTAAGAATTTCACCTTCAAAATGAATGATTAAATCATATTAATATTTCATGATCTGAGTTTAGTTTTAGGACTTTCTTTTCCATAATTGTCCTCCAAATATGTTCATTGTTTTTATATAAATAACCTGGGAAAACATTAAGTTCATCTGAAAATTACAGCTTTCACTTACATTCTTCTGCATGGCAGATCTTTCTGGCATCTGGTTTTAAACGTGGCAGGCACAAGTCACTGGATAAACCATTTTCAGTCATACATGCTACTGTTCTTTCCTTTACCCCCAGTCCACAAGACACTGAGCACTAGACATGGATAGCAATCAAGAGTTAGTTCAGAAGGTAGTAAGTAACAGGTTTGTGAGCAAATATCTTGGCATCCATTTGTGTTTGAGGCAGCTGTCCAGAATCAGCTTGCACATCTGTACTCACCTCGGTCCACTTTCCCACTCTCCAGGTAGCTCCTTCTGAACATCCTTTGATATTACATTTATAAATGTATGGGGAGGGCGTTACTGGGCATTCTTGATACGCCACAGTTCGAAGGCCGTAGGTGTGCTTGTTTTGAACAGAATGGATTCCAACACAGTATGTGATCCTCTGCCGATAATCCAACCCACAGCTGGCTGAACACTAAAATAAAATCCCCAAGCATAGGCATTATTTCTTTGAAGCTGAACCTTCCCACAGCATTGCAACTACAGATAAGTCCTCCCTGATCCTCATTTTGGCAAAAGCCTGTAATCATACGGGTGCCGTCTCAGTTAAACAGTATGCAGAAGTGGTCCACCATAATTATGCATGCAAGGAGATGGAAAGTTTCATGCAGCCCTTCTCAGAGCTCACGGAGGTTCCAGAGCAGTTCCCTCTCAGCTGCAATACACACACATACATGCACATGTAGGCAGTGCAAGGGAAACAGAGACTGATCCCCCATTTCACTGAAATCAAGGAAAAGATTTCTGTTTGCTTCAGTGAGATCAGCTTGTAAGTATGTTTCCCTGGGAAACCATGTTTCCCATAAACCATGGCTGATTGGAAGGTTCAATGTGGAGAAAGTTGGGGCACCCTCGTTCAGATGAAAGTATGCTTTTTTGTCTCTGCATACATAATGCACATTTTACAGTAGTATAATACTCTTCAGTGTAAAGTTAAATGAAAATGTGTGAGCAACATCATCAGTTTACCTGTGACAGTTCTCCTGTAAGCACAACATATTTAGAGGGAGCTATCCTGCAGTTTTTGGTTGATGGAGGCTTTGTGGCAGGATCACAGAAGCTTTCATCCACTTGGATCTGGTTTTCATCCACACACTTAACCTTCCGGTATATTTCCTTTCTTTTATATGGTGTCGAGCACTGAGTGTGAGAAAAGCAATCACAGTTTGTGTACCTAAACTAGTCATTTACAGAATAAAGCTATTTGCCAATTGCCACACATCACTAAAACCCAGACAGCAACAACTTTTACGACACCTGTTATCAGTGTTGGACTGAATTACTCACTGAATCAAAATCTTTTACTTTGTTTTCAGTGTTCAGGTACCTCCAAACAGCTGAAAAAACAATGGTACATAATGGCATGACACTGTAACTGTCGGGTGAGATGGAGCAGAAAATAAAAATGTCATGCCAAGATGATAGGTTGAGTGAAAAAGCTCTTCTGTATGAAAGGGAAAGAGTCATGACAGGATTTAAGTGAAATATGAAAAGAATAACTTGGTCTTGAAAACAAAACATAAAGAATCCCTGCAGGTACATATATGACATTACACTCATAAAACAGAACTGCCTATTAGTAAAACCAGTGGCAGCTTTGGGCAGCAGTGTCTGTTGAGCCTGTGCCTTTGTCCTGAGTGTCCTCAGACCTCCCTCCATGGCAGGTTTGTGAGTCTGAGCATCAGCAGCAGCTCTGCCAGCACGGACTGAGAATCTTGCTGCCACCTGAATCCAGAAAGGTGGAGGTACAGGCTATGTAATACATGTCAACAGCACGTCCCCAGCTCTGGATGCTTAAGCTAACCTGTTTGAACTGTCTGTGATAAAGAAGGAAGGCTCAAATACACAAACTCCAGTATCGGCAGATGTGTTAACCGTTACCACTGTCTACTCAGTACTTTTGACTCCAGTCAGAGACCTGAACGTAACTTATTATGGATTTGGACCCCACCACAGTCAACCAGGAGACTCATCAAGGTCTGATATATAGGCCAAACATATTGTTCAAATTTTATTATCATTGACTCAAAGTGGCTACCTGAAATACAGAAAATGGATGCTGTATGGTAGGACAGCTCTGCCAGAGGAAACCTCCAACTTTATCAGGTTTCCTTGAAAACCTTTATGAGACTGCACAACTCCTCTGGGCAGTCTGTTCCACTGCCTGAATTGTCTTCATGGAGAAAAAGCTTTTCATAATATCCAGTTCGAACCTCTTGCTTCACCTTACTCCTGTTGCGCCTTGCCTTCCCACCATGCAACACTGTGTGGAGAGCCTGGCTCCATCTTCTTGGCAACTTCTTTGTAGATACTGGAAGGCTGCTGCTACGTCTCCCCAAAGCCACCTCTTCTCCAGGCTGACCAGGCCCAGTTCCTTCAGCCTCTCCTCATGGGCAGGTCTCTCAGCCCCCATCCAGCCTCCTGTTTATCAAGTCTTTCTTGCACTGGGGAACCGAAACTGGATGTAGAAGCTAGGCATGGTCTAGCAAGCGCTGAGAAATAAGAGATGATCACTTGGCTTGATGTACTGGCAGGGTCCCTGTTTGCACGGTGCAGGAGGCTGCTGGTCATCACTGCTGCCAGGCACGTGGCTGGCCCACGTTTAGCTGCCACAAGGCCCTAGAGCTGTTCCTCCCCAGCCTGGGCCACTGCAGGGTAGCTTCATTCTCAGGGCAGCACTTTGCTTTTGTCTTCACTGAAATTCAGAAAGTTGCTGTCGGCCCACTCCTCCAGCGTGTCTGGACCCCCTGGGTGGCAGCCCTGCCCTCCAGCATATTAACCCATCTCCGCAACGTGGTGTCACCTGCAAGCTTCATGAGCAAGCACTGAGCCCCAGGCAACTGCTTTAGAAATTTCACTGACATAAATACACTGTTGAAAGAAGCTGCAAAATATACATCTGAGCTTACAAACCTTGCTTGACCAGTAAGCTCTAAACAAGCTGAGACCCAGGTAAACAATCATTCAGATGAAAAGCTTTAGCCTTCTATTCTCTTCACATGAGCAAGAAATTAATAGGCAAATAAATCAGTGATATTGTGTTACTGATGTGGAAAAAACAGCCTTATTACATCTGAGAACAGCTTCTCATCACTCTTTGTAGTGGGCTTTTTTTTTTTTGAGAAAAAATAAAATGACAAAAATTCACTTGCATTAGGTAGAGGTAAGGTTCTAACACCTGAAGGCAAAACGTAAGCACTGAGTCACGATTGGGGTGCTAAGTGCTTATAATCTCCTAGTCTTGCCATCTGAGCACTTGCCTACTTTCTTGAAAAGGTGAGGCCACAAGCATGATGGCAGGAAATTAGAGAGAATAACCCACGTTAACCGACCCTGAACATGTGCGGGATTTGCTGCTCCATCTGGATCCATACAAGTCCATGGGTCCGGATGGGATTCATCCCAGGGTGCTTAAAGAGCTGGCTGACGTCATCGCGAGACCTCTCTCAATTATTTTTCAACGGTCTTGGGAATCTGGAGAGGTCCCAGTGGACTGGAAGGTGGCAAATGTTGTGCCAATTTTCAAGAAGGGCAAGAAAGAAGATCCTAGCAATTACAGGCCTGTCAGTCTCACGTCAGTGCCTGGTAAAATTATGGAGAAGATTATCCTGGGAGTTATTGAAGCGCACCTGGGGGACAATGCAGTCATTGGTCCCAGCCAACATGGGTTCACGAGGGGTAGGTCCTGCCTAACAAATTTGATTTCTTTTTATGATAAGATCACCCATCTAGTCGATCAAGGGAAACCAGCTGATGTGATCTTTTTGGACTTCAGCAAAGCTTTTGATACAGTTTCCCATAGGATCCTGCTGGACAAAATGTCCAGCATACAGCTAGACAAAAACATCATACGATGGGTGAGCAATTGGCTGACGGGCAGGGCTCAAAGGGTTGTGGTAAATGGGGCCACATCAGGCTGGCGGATGGTCACTAGTGGGGTCCCTCAAGGCTCCATTTTAGGGCCAGTCCTCTTCAATGTTTTTATAAACGACTTGGATGTTGGACTAGAAGGAGTTTTGAGCAAATTTGCCGATGACACCAAACTGGGAGGAGTTGTAGACTCGGCTGAGGGTGGAAAGGCCTTGCAGAGAGATCTGGACAGATTGGAGAGCTGGGCAATCACCAACCGCATGAAGTTTAATAAGAGCAAGTGCCGCGTCCTGCACCTGGGACGGGGCAACCCTGGCTATACGTACAGACTGGGCAATGAGACGCTGGAGAGCAGCCCCGCAGAGAGGGATCTGGGGGTTGTGGTTGACAGCAAGTTGAATATGAGCCAGCAGTGTGCCCTGGCAGCCAGGAGGGCCAACCGTATCCTGGGGTGCATCAAGCACGGCATTGCTAGCCGGTCGAGGGAAGTGATTGTCCCGCTCTACTCTGCGCTGGTGCGGCCTCACCTTGAGTACTGTGTGCAGTTCTGGGCACCACAGTACAAAAAGGATGTAAAACTGCTGGAGAGTGTCCAGAGGAGGGCGACGAAGATGGTGAAGGGCCTAGAGGGGAAGACGTATGAGGAGCGGCTGAGGTCACTTGGCCTGTTCAGCCTGGAGAAGAGGAGGCTGAGGGGAGACCTCATCGCAGTCTACAACTTCCTTGCGAGGGGGAGTGGAGGGCCAGGCGCCGACCTATTCTCCTTAATCACCAGTGATAGAACCCGCGGCAATGGTGTCAAGCTGAGGCAGGGGAGGTTTAGGTTGGACATTAGGAAGAGGTTCTTCACTGAGAGGGTGGTTGCACACTGGAACAGGCTCCCCAGTGAAGTAGTCACTGCACCAAGCCTGTCTGAATTTAAGAGGCGTTTGGACTGTGCACTTAGTCACATGGTCTAAAATTTTGGGTAGACCTGTGCAGTGCCAGGAGTTGGACTCGATGATCCTTATGGGTCCCTTCCAACTCGGGGTATTCTATGATTCTATGATTCTATACGTAAACGAGAGAGAGGGCTTACCTGCCTGTTCAGAAGATCCACAAGAGAATGGGGCTCAGCAGTGGAAGCCATATGTGCATTAAGCCTTTAAGAAATCCAGTCACTCAGAGAGTGAAGGTGTGTGGACTCGTATCGGGGTGCAGTGTGGATACAGCTGACTTGTGTGACTTACAGAGACATCTCATCTTTTAATGGCATGGAGTAGCTCAGAATATTAGGCACATGAGGAATAACCCAATCATTAGGTAATGCGGACAGACAGAAGACTACTTTTCATTATGCTTTATACATTATTCCAGTAGAGATTCTTCTTTTTAGTATGAAAATGCGTATTTGGTATGAGAACACTGGCTGCTGACAACAGCCAGCCTCTCAGCTGTAAGCTGTACAAATGCTAGATCTGGAAAATTTTCTAATATGCTGTGACTGGTGAGGCAAGGAAATGACACATGGGCACTCAGAGCACAGACAGCTGGGCAAAATATTCTGAGTTTGAGTACATACTGCACCAGGAGGGGGATACAGATGGATAAACTCTTGAAGAGCTACTATCAATGCTAGATGTACAGGGTTATGTATGAATCTGGTGAGAGAAGGGAATTGAACATGGGAATTTCAAGCAAACAGAAATAAAAATGTGGAAAAAAATATGAGATAGCCAGATGATGTCGTGGAACACAATGCATTTGTAGTGGAGAGCTCTGAATACCCAGCTGAACTATACAAGTGTTTGATAGCAAAGGAAAATTCACCCTCAATCTCTGAAAATGTATATTTCTGATAAAAGGACATTCTAAGCCACTTGCACTCTAATTACTGATTTTAACAAGTTCATATTAGAAGGGAACACTTGGAAGAAACCTATATTGTCAGTTTTCTCTCAGTGTGGCTTAACAGAGGAATATATGCCAGAACTGCATGAATATTATCCAGGCTCTTGCAGAACACCGACAAATGATTTATATATTAGCAGTAGTCACTTTTACAACACTGGGTCTGACACTTTTGAGTCTCCATATTCAAAGTTTCAGGGGGGTTGCCCTGGGAAATTTAACATTGCAGATTAAAGCTGCTGCAAGTGCACAAACTGGGGCTTTTATTTAATGTTACAGTATGAGACAGGCTCTCCTGTACACCATTTCAGGTATTATCCCATTTTTGTTTTCTCTCTCCCTCTCTCTGTGTGTACATGTGTGTGCATACATGGATACAAAAGTTACTTAATTATTTTTTGCATGTAGAAAACAGTCATCGCATTAAAAAAAAAAAAAAAAAGAAAAAGTTGTTTCCTGGAGGTGTCTTTAGATTTTCTTAAGTATGACATGTTTTCTTTTGCTGCTTCTTTTCTGGTAAGTCTGCCATACAGAAGTTCTTGAAAAAACAGCTGCCCAAAACCTGCTGAGGTTTTTACTATCAGCTGATGTTTCATCTTTATTTTGATTCTTAAAAAGTGATTTTTGCATTATATTTCATCATGAAGTTTTATTAAAAATTTCATGCAATATATAAAGAACTTTGTATTAAAATCACACAATTCTATCAATAGGGACCTGCTCATAGCTCTACCAGAGCTTTTGTGTACAACAGTTTTGCAAATTTGACCTTCAAAATATCCAGCATGTTATTCACTTGTTATTCTGCAACATAAAGGCTACTAGAAAGGTATCCAAAGGTGAAAAAAATAAGAAAACTCATTACATCATACTCATAGTTACTTCACACAAGTTGAAAGCCGTACTTACATCTTCCCATTCATCTGTCAACCACTGGTACTGCATACAGGCAGGCAGCCAACAATGCCGCTGGCTAGGAGGCCGTGCATCACGATTACACATGGCTTCACTCACTTGACCCAGGCCCTTCAGCTGACAGTAGATGTCCCTTTGCTGAATCCCCACTCCACAGGACACAGAACACTAAAATTGATCAAAATTAGTTATGTCAGTGTGAAATGAGACAGTCAACAGAAAGTGGTACAGTTTCCATTATTCAGTGTTCTTAGAACATTATTTGAAATACATTCCACAGACCGCACCATACTATCTGAATAAATTTATGATGAAAATGTACGTTACAATTAAAATCAAACCCTGTAAGATACACAGAAAATAAATGTATCCAACGTGCCTAGATTGATCTGTTTGCTTATCTTAATTCACAGTAGGAACAATCAGTGTATGCATATGCAAAGCAGAAGTTTAAGGGTTTGCAAGATCAAACAGTTGAAAGTTCTGAGTCCACCTCATTCCCTTATTAAATTAAAGAATGACAGTCTTGTCTGTTATTTTAAAATGCAAATAATAAAATGAAAGAAAAAGAACCCGAGTATTTCATTCTAGAAAAATCTTGCAAATAGTGCAGCATTTTGAGGATATACTCTTTCTTTTGCAGGTAGTACTAAGGATTTTAAATAGTGATGAACTTAAAAAGGTTCAAATCCTGCCAACCATATGTCTCTTTTCCTTCTTCCTGGCCAAAGGTAGTTTATTACCATACTAAGACTTGGTGCGATAGACATTCTCTTTCACCCGTCAGAAGTACAATTAGGTCCCAAAGCTCACCTTAAAGACTCAACCTAATCATAAAGTAGATATTGCTCTATCATATGCGGCCAAATTGTGGAGATTGGTAATAAATGGCATCCTGCATTTTATCACCACCATTTTGGAACTGAGCTTCCATCACCCACTCCTGTAATATCCAAAGGTTCCACGTTTTCCTCTAAAAGGTTACAGTCTATGTCTTTAATGAAATCACAGAATCCCTGAATGGTTAAGGTTCGATAAGACTAGAGAGCATCTGTTTCTGGACGTTTCTGTGTACTTCAGCACTCCTTAACACTCAGATATGGTCTTTAATGCATGGGTCATTAGCGCAGCTTCTCTTTTCAAAGTCAGTGTATTTTTATTCTTGGTTTTCCATCTGAGTGTAATAGCCTACCAATTTCTCTGGTATGTGAACTTAGATGTATCAGTCTCATCAGGACATGTGAATTAATTCAGTTTCTCAAAGAGAGAACAAAACACCTTTTTACCCATAAACATAAAAGCATGTTTAGTAAGTTAACTCTGCAGAACATTCCTGACTTTTGTACAATCTTTGCCTCTAGCCCCTGTTTCAGGCAGCAGCCAGGCTCTTACTGTACCCATTTCTTTTGACAGCCAACTGTTCAAACTCTCTCTTTCCAGGGTGTCCTGGATCTGCTAGTAGCAATTATCTGAGACTGATCGGTTTTTTTCTGTAATAGGAATTTCTATTGTGATTCAGAAATTTTACACTGATGGATTAATACAGGAGGGTAAAACAAAAAGTCCCCAAATGAACCACAAAAACAAAACCTGTTTGGAACATTTTTTTTTTCTTTCATACTGTTTGAGTTAAAGCAACATACTACCCGTTGACCTCGCTTTAAAGGAAAATAAAATGGAAGAGAGCTATTTCACTCTCCATGAAATTATTCATTGATCTGTGGAGCAAGCAAAAGACCATGTAGGCCAACGGTTAAGCCATTTGCTTGAAAAGGAGAAGATCTGGTTTCTATTATTTCTCAAATAAAAAAAAAATATTTTTGCATTTAATAGATAACAAGGCATCAGCTGGGAACAGTCTTAGAACAGACTTCTCAGTGGAAATGGGCATCTTCCTATCTGAGAAGGTAAGAAAATATTTCTTCTTGTTTCTTTCTTGCATTTTCATGGCTAATTCTTCCTAGCCTTGTATAGCGGGGCCTGGATGCCTAGCATGGTCCTGTGAACACCAGACTGAGGCACAGCGTCTATGAGAGGAGCAGCAGTAAACAGTCCCCTCTGTGAACCAGCATCAAGGGACAGTCTCTTATATCACTCTATACCATCCATTTCCACCTACTCAGAATTAGAAAAATCCATCTGTGCAAGGAGCCTTGGTCTTGTTGCAATTTTAGTAACTGGGAAAAGTGCACAAAATTTGTCCTATGATACCAGCAAGCAAGAGAAACAGTGTTGGGGTTTTAATGAGGAAAAGTTTGTTTTCAGTAGAAGGAATATCGCAGAAATGAGATACTGCAACCCTCTGTTCTCAGAGGTCTCTCACACAAAGCAGTGTGCTCAGGTGGCCAAGAAGGCCAACAGCATCCTGGCTTGTACCAGGAA
>VXAA01000923.1:636711-650748 GCA_013399115.1 Anseranas semipalmata | reverse complement strand
CCAGGTGATAGGACGAGGGAGAATGGGCTTAAGTTGCGCCAAGGGAGGTTTAGGTTGGATATTAGGAAAAACTTCTTTACTGAAAGGGTTGTGAGGCATTGGAACAGGCTGCCCAGGGAAGTGGTTGAGCCACCATCCCTGGAGGTATTCAGAAGACATGTAGATGTAGAGCTTAGTGACATGGTTTAGTGGTAGACTTGGCAGTGCTAGGTTAATGGTTGGACTTGATGATCTTAGAGGTCTTTTCCAACCTAAATGATTCCATAATTCTAAAAAGGTGAGAGACATTTTACAAGATCAAATGGGGCATATTATTTGTGCCCATAAGTCCCTTTTCTTGTTCTTCCCCCACAAACATGTCTTCACTTCAATATTCAGACTATGACAGCCGTAACAGCAGTACCACTGAATTTGTCACTCTAGGTGAGAAGTAAACTTAAAATTCACTGTTATTTTGAATTTTCAAGTCAAGGAAAGTCCTACGCAACTATTCTGTACAAGGTTCAGATGAACAAATACAAGAAATATCTGTGAAAACTGAAAATTACTTAAAAAAAAAAAAGAAAAAGAAAAAAAAAGAAAAAGAAAAAAAAAGAAAAAGAAAAAAAAAGAAAAAGAAAATTATGAACTTCTTACTAATTTCCAAATTTAATTGTGATTTGCATGTAAAAAACTTGCTGACACTTATATTCGCTGAAGCACTGTGTTATGAATATGATCTTGCTCTGTACTTTTATAGAAGAGAAGAACTTAACTATAGCAGATTTCACATACCTCTTCCCATCTGCTGGCTTTCCAAGCAGGACATCTTCCAGCTCTACAGATTTTGTATGTCCGTGGTTTTTTTAAATATCTGCAGTTTCCTTCCTCTATTTTAGCGTGGAAGCTATTCAAACAATACACATCACGATACTTCAAACCTTTTCCACAGGAAACAGAACACTGAAAAAGAGAAGCATATTTCATTACTTTACTAAAAATCTCAAAGTAATAAGAAAACCAGAAGCCATGGAGTAGCCCAAATTGGACTCTACAATTATATAAATAAGCTTCTGTATTATGACATAATATCTACTGTACGTATCTGAAATTTCTACACAATTTCTCTCGTACCGAGCATTATTGATCAGATGCCAAACATCTATCACATATTGTTCATTCATTCATGTAGTCACTGATAGGTATCTGAGCTCAGCCAGCCATGCCAGAGATAGCTTGATATTGTAGTCTCACAACAAAACACTCTAGCAGCCTTCTGTTTCCAGTAAGTATATTGCTATTTTCATGTAAGCATTATGCTTACCATGCTTATTATAAGCTTTAAAGAAACAAAAATGCAAAATCGTGGGTATGCGTGTTTCCAGCTATTAGGCTATGAAGTCATGCTTGAACTGACACCTCCTTTCCAGGAGCTTTGGGTATCTTGCTGTGTGTGGCACAGAGGCAAGAGAAGATACATTAAGTACACATTGTAGGTTATGGTGCACTCCTTGGAGTCTCAGCCCTGCCCCTGATCTCTCCTGGCTCTTCTGTTTCCTCCGGGAAGTTGCTACAATATACCAGGCTAGCTCTAGGACATCCCTCCCTCTGACCTAAAACCAGTGGAGCTGCAGATATATTTGTGAAGCCCATCCCAGCAGTATGCATTAGCCATGATTAGGGCACATCTGAGAGAGCATTCTCTTTTGGAGAAAGAACCATTCCTCCACTAACCTCCTGGGCTGCAGTGAGACGTGAATAAAGTTGGAATTGCAGACCAGGGCTGTCCCATTCACCTGCAAAGCAGAGCTGCGGGTCCCAGGGAACTTTCAGTCAAACAAAGAATATCTGAAGCACTTCCAAATGAGGTGGCTATGCAGCTGGTATATTTTGGATCATGAGCTTTCTAAATGCAAGCACTTAAGTCCTTTTTTTTTTTTTTCATTAACCTTTCTATTTTATTTTTTTTACTATCAGAAAGTTTTGATAAATGGAGACACTTCCTTTTGTGTCTGGAAAGAGAACACACTTATTTGTTCTACAATTTACCCTGTACTTTGTTTTACACTTGGACAAACATTTCCCTTACAATCTGCTAGAGAATTAATACTCAAATCAAAATTTAATTTCTACTTGGATGTGAAAAAAAGGATTTAAATATAGACTTCCTTTCAAAGTACCCAAGATATTTCTCTGCCTTTTGTCTTACACTGTTATCTATGTCACCAGCATTACACACTAATGTAATCAAGCACTTTTAAATACATATAATTTTCTATTTTCAGAAAATGAAGTTCGGAACATACAGCTTTCAATACAGAACCAGGCAAAACCTGGCTGGAGATAAGTTTTAAAAATACAGAACAAGCAACTATGTCAAGTTAACCTGCTAATAAATTTTTCACAATAACAGTAACTTCATTTCATTAAATAGAATCTCAGCTGACTTTCTTGTCCTCAATATTACAGGGATTTGTATACGTTCTTAAACATTTATATGTGTAATCTTAAAGGTTTAAACTGTCAATGTGTTTAAAACTAAGTCATTGCAGAATAAAGCAATAAATTTTATTTATCACACAATGCAATGAATAGCTTGTTTCTCTTGCAACTATAATTATATTCACAAAAAAAACTAAAGGTACAGATTACTAATCTGGTCACAACTTGCCTTTCACCTGTCTGCTAGACAATTCCAGTAAATAAGAATGTTTCTAAATTAAATCCTTTTGCTCTCAGCAAAACCTTTCAATTTATCAGCAGGTTGAGGGCGGTGATTCTCCCCGCCTATTCCTCTCTCATGAGCCCCCACCTGGAGCACTGCATTCAGCTCTGGGGCCCCCAGCACAAGAAGGACATGGACCTGTTGGAGCGAGTCCAGAGGAGGGCCACAAGGATGATCAGAGGGCTGGAGCACTTCTCCTATGAAGACAGGCTGAGGGAGTTGGGGTTTTTCAGTCTGGAGAAGAAAAGGCTCCGGGGAGACCTTACAGCAGCCTTCCAGTACCTAAAGGGGGCCTACAGGAAAGCTGGAAAGGGACTCTTTGTCAGGGAGTGTAGGGATAGGACAAGGGGGAATGGCCTTAAGCTAAAAGAGGGCAGATTTGGATTAGATATTCAGAAGAAATTCTTTACTCTGAGGGTGGTGAGGCACTGGAACAGGCTGCCCAGAGAAGCTGTGGATGCCCCATCCCTGGAGGTGTTCCAGGCCAGGTTGGATGGGGCTTTGGGCAACCTGGTCTGGTGGAAGGTGTCCCTGCCCATAGCAGGGGGTTGGAACCAGATGATCTTCCCTTCCAACCCAAACCATTCTATGATTCTGTGATCATTTTAGCTCTCCAGTAATGCAACTGATAAATCATCTGAATTTTTTTTTTGTTGCTTTGAGAGACAGTAAGTTACAGAATTTTGCCAACTCATAAGAAGAAATTATCCACTTTTAAATAATACTTCGTGTTAATGTAATATCTGTAATGAATTAAAAAGATGCATTCAACAGGTCAGGATTTTGTGGAAAAAATCTGCAAAGTGCAGTAAATCCTGATGTACAAAGTGTAAATTTTCCAGAAATACAGGAACAACATCTCAGTATACAGACTTGGTATCATTTTCTTTCACATATTAATCAAATTACAGATCTGATCCTGTATTTCCATGTATCCAAACCTCCTATTTAACAGATCTTGTACTAAAACAGAAACTTCATCACACAAGAGGTAATTCACTAGTGTTCTGACATTATGGGTTTCAAATTATGAGCTTTTTGAAGCTTTGTTTTTTTAACTTAAAAAGACACGAAGGAACACTGAAGTTTAAGACATTTAGGTTAATGCATGTTTGTTGTTTCAATGAAAGAATGAAAACATCTTATTTGTTAAAGTTGAAAAACAAACAAACAAACTAATAAAAAAACAATAGACATTAAGTAGCTGTAAACTTCTGCTTAAATATGATTGTGCAAATTTAAAAACAAGTAAACCACCCAACTAAGAAGTAACTGCAAGCAGCTTTGCTTGAATTGGGCTCTGGGGGTACTGTGTCTCCTGGAACTTCATGGAGAAGCTCCTGCCACCTTCAGCACAGGGCAGATTCTTACATCTGCTGCAGCAAGCATCTCCCACCAACACCAGCGGGAGGAAGAGAAACCTAAGTATCTATGGATCAGACCCTTAGCAACTTTAATGGAACCTGGATAAAATTTAGACAAGTAATTCCACAATTGTTATCCTTAATCTTGCATACATCAGCTGCAGAAGCACTTAGGCTGCCCTGGGCCACAGTCTAAGATCTTAAAAAGTTTCTTTGGTAGTAATTCTACAACCATGCACAATCATTTAACAGACTAACCAGCTCAGTTCTTTACATGCCCATAAGGACGATCAACATCCTGAAAACATGTTTTTCTCTTTTTCCAGTAACAGGCTAAAAGGCAATTCCTCTTAGAGTACACTGGTAGCACAGCAGGTGAATTAGGCACCTTACAAAACACAGTGATAGACAGTATTTAATGCAACCAAAGGAAGAGAAATGCTCCTAATTTTTTTTCTTTAATATGTGAAAAAGCAAATGCACTCACCCTGGATATAGATGATCCAGGATCATTGATGGAAAATTCAAGAGGGCATATTAATGACCTCGGAGGTCTTTTCCAACCTAAGTGATTCTATGATATTACTCTGTAGGCACAGTATTGTCCTGAAACAGGACACATTCTGGACTCATTCCATGGACAATACATAAGAAATAGTTCTTAAAGGGACTGTTTCCTCCCAGAATGCCTTGGCATCAGATGCAGGCAGGTTCAGCTGTGTTTCTTACTGGACAGTGGCCCACCTTCAGCAAGACAAATGAAGAGTGCCCCTGTCCAATACAGCTTCTCATTGGTGACTCCTGACCCAGGTGAGGGTTGTCTGTCCTCCAGCACAGAGAGTGAATATCAAAGAAAGGAAACCAGGTATCTCAAATGATGAATCGAAAGCTTTAATCAATATGAATTGGGGATGCCTCTTCTAGCTTATCTGTAAAGATGGATCAGAGCTGCTGCTCAGTTTTTTGAATGAAAAACATAGGTTCCATAGAAGATCCCAGACTGGGAATCCCAAGTGTCTAGAGGCATCTAAATACAGCTTACAGTGAGGTATCTCATGTTGAGCTCCATTCCCATCATCTATGTTTTCCTCAGAGCTGCATATTGCACACACTGACCTAGAGCACCTGCCTGACTAGCTTCCTTTCAGCTTTAGATCATCAGTAAGAAGCATCAGATTCTCACCTACTCTGGACAGAGGCCTCGTTCTGTGCTCTGGAATCCACTCGTGTCCTTTTTACTGAATCTAGACTATAGCACATTTCTTATGAGGATGACTTTTGCCCTTCATGAGCCTGTATGCATACGTTTGAAGCTCCTAATGCATTTCTACACACGCTTTGTGGAATCTGGTCCTCTTGCTGCTTGGAGCCCACTCTGTTCTGTGAGATGCTATGGTGATGATCTTCCCAAGGCTTAACTCTCCTGACTGGGAAAAGCATAACTGCACTTAACTCTCTTGCTGCTTGACTTCCTTCTACTCAACAAATTTGCACATGGTCAAGAACAACTTAGTCTTTACAAATCAGGACATCTATAAACTGGCTTCATTTGTATAACATTCCACATGATTGGAAGCTCATGGAGACTACATTTTTCCATACATTTTCTGTGGATTGCATGTGTAGAAAAAAAATCCATAAGAACTTTAAATCTCAAAATAAATATGAACATTTTTAAAAAAAATACTAGTTGAAAAAAACATCCTGTAACCATTTTCCACAGCAATTCTAGCACTTGTCTCAACATTGGCTAAAGTAATATTTCCCATATGTCAGGTTCTTTTAAAAACATAGAACTACAGTAAAAAGCTGGACTTGATTACTATTGTTCAAAGTCATTCCATAACGCTGGTAACTAGGATTCATCTTTTTTTTTTTTTTTTCATAGCAATAAAATTCTATGAGGATCAGTCTGACAGAACTCCTGGTGCTTTCTGCAGTATAGACTGATTATCAGGCAGGCATGCCATCATCAGTTCCTACCAAATTAAGGCTCTTTCTGCAGCTGACAGATGCAGTTTCACAAAAACCTTACTAAAAAAAAAAAAATGATGCTTTTACTATCAGTATTATTTCTTTTCAAGGTTGAAGACTTTGGATTATTTGGTGGATTTTGTTCTAAATTTTCTTAACCCTTTCTTTCAAGGGAGCATTTTGTGTAGCTGAGCAGGAGCTCACCAGGTTTCTAGAGACTGAAAAACAAACCAGTAAATGGGAAGCATATAACAGGGTCTCTTTGTATTCATATTAGCCACAAAGAGACTTAAGACACAAATGAATGTGATCAAAAGCAGTGTTTTGCCACTAAAAAAAATGGTAACAAATATTACAAATGTTAGAAGGTGCACTTTTGTATCTGGATAGGAAGAATTTGAAAAATGACAAATAGATATAATGGATCAGACCTATACAGACCTATTGGGTTAAACACAGTAGTTGCTTGAGTTGTCCAACAAACTGCATTTTGATGATCTGTGGTTGGCCCAAGAGTCTGTTTGGGCTCTTTTAAAATTATGCTAGAGGTAGACGGAGACCACTACACAAGACACTCATAAAACGTGCCTTTGAGCACTACTCAGTTGACAGTTTTTTCAACACTTCCTTTGTTGTATTAGAATTCACTCTGCCTGTGCCAACCTCTTCTCTACTAGCTGCATCTCCCCAAGGGTTCTTGTGATGCTTGATCATGAAACAGATATTTTTCAGCTGAAAGTATTCACAAAGTTGTCCTTCCCTTTACATTTGTAGACTACTGTCAAGAAGTAACACAGACTCTGAGATCAGGTCCTTCTGAATTCTTGCATTGAGTCAGCAACTCTTCACTAAAACAAGCACAAACGCTTGTGCCATTAGCTCAAGCAATCAGAAAGGATGATGTTTACAAAAGACCAAATAATCCATCACTCCTGAGAAAGAGGACTGAATTCCAAGACATATGTGTATTACTTATTTTTACATCTAAGTTACACATATGTTAACTACAGAAGTTACACACCTCATTGAGGTACAGCTTCATTTGAAGAGTTCAGTGTTATATCAAATTTCTCATGTTGAGAAAATGTTTCAATATGATTAAACTAAGTCCTCCTTGCAGCTGCAGTCTGTAAATCTGCTTTACCACAGTTCTAAAGAAGCTAGTTGCTTTTGCAACTACAGCAATGAAAGGGAGGAAGACTAGGCTAAGAAGGACTTTGTACTCTGGCTGCATAACAGGGTAGGAACCAGACAAACACCAACTTTCTACCATCCATATGTTGGTTTCCATAGCCTCCAGGTATGTGTCATGGACGTGAACACCAGTGCACTCCAAACCAATCATGGTGTGGGGGTACAAGACTCTGGACTGCACCACAGTATGACCTAACAGGTGAGTCTGAATGTGACAGCTGAGAGCAATGAAAGACAGCAGCAGCTCTGTTGAGGTCATCTAACCTGTCCACAGTCCATGGCCACATCTTTTCTGACAGGATTGAGTACTCTATGCTCCACAGAAAGGCAGCCTTTGTCTCTTTTTAAGGTAATAATTTTGTTTCAACTTTCATCTGAAGGATAGCAGAAAAATGACCAGTTTCTGAATAATTACTTCTCAGGCATTTTGAATTATATCACAGAATCACAGAATGGTTGAGGTTGGATGAGACTTCTGGAGGTCACCTGGTCCAACCCCCTGCTCAAGCAGGGACATCCAGAGCAGGGTGCCCAGCACCACGACCAGGCGGGTTTTGAAGATCTCCAAGGAGGAGACCCCACAGCCTCTCTGGGCAACCTCTGCCACTGCTCCATCACCCTCAGTACAGAAGTGCTTCCTGATGTTCAGAGGGAGCCTCCTGTGTTCCAGTTTGCACCCACTGCCTCTTGTCCTGTCACTGGGCACCACTGAAAAGAGCCTGGCTCCGTCCTCCTTGCACCCTCCCTTCAGTTATTTATATACATTCTCTGATCCTCCTCTTCTCCAGGCTCAACAGTCCCAGCTCTCTCAGCCTTCCTCATAGGAGAGGTGCTCCACTCCCTTAAACATCTTCATGGCCCTACATTGGACTCTTTCCAGTATGTCCATGTCTCTCTCGTACTGGGGGGGCCCTGAAATGGACACAGTACTCTAGGTGCGGCCTCACCAAGACTAAGTAGAGTAAATATTTATTTAAAAGGCGGATACAAAAGAGAAACTAAGTACATACACATATATACATAGGAAAATTAGAGATGAAGAAGGAATAAAGAGAGACATTCTAGGCTTGATGTAGAGAGCAGGAAGGTAAAGCTTCTATGAGAGGATCCACATGACATCTACTAGGAATGTGTGTGTTAACATATCCTTAAAAATAAAGACATCCCAATTAAAACAAAACAAAACAACAACAAAAATACAAACCAAACCTTTCCAGTATATTAAAGTCAGTCCCATCAGGACAGATGTTGAAGGGAAGTTGATTTCTTGTCTGCACAAGTCAAACTCTACTGATGACACAATAGAGGTATTTTAGACAGTATTTAAAATTGCCACCATGTGGTCTGAATTTCTTTGTCCTGTGCAGCTGGCAGTAGTGTTAGTGTGGGAGACCTCTCAGCAAAACAGCAATCTGCCTAGATGGCAGATGAACAACCATACTCTGTGCAGCTGTTGGAAAAATCAAAACCAGAACTCTTGAAATTCCACTTAATAATCACCTACAGAATTTCATTTATTCATTCTAGTTAGATTTGCAAGTCTTTTAACTTGGCCTATCTCTCTGACATCTCATCAAAAAACTACCCATTACCTCAAGCTCAGCACAACCAAAACAGAAGACCAGGTCCTTCTGTGAAGGCCCTGTCATGTCTTTCCCGCTCAGGATGAACACCACCGTTTTGCCCATCACTGCCTAAAGCCTGGCAATCATTTTTGATGCCAACTACAGATCATTTGAAAAGTATGCTGCTACCACACTCAGCTCCCCACCTACCATGATACTCAGCAGGGTTTCACTGTGCCTTTTATTCCCAATTTGTCTACATACATCTCAAAATGAGACTATAAGCTTTTCCAGTCAGCAACCTTTTCTTTGTTTTACCTACCTACCACATACAATTAAACCCCCAAATAGGCTCTTAGCTATTACAGTAACACAAGAAAAACAGAACAGCCAAAACAGCTGCAAGTTTGTTTTAGGAACTGCAGGATTTGGCTTTTACTCTACCTATATCTTTAGATCCTGTTGGGTACTCATTTACACCCAAGTCTTTTTTAAGGGTATAATATAATTAATATATTAAATAATCAAATAATAATTCAGCATTCAAAGTACTACATTTCACAGGTGCTACTTCAGGTGTCCTCTTTAAAGAAAAAAAAAACAAACTTTTTTTTCTGTAAATGATTGATCATACTTTACCTAACTACTCTTCTTGCATTTTCAAATTACATTTTATCTCTAAAAATGTAAAATGTATTGTTAGTTTACGTTTTAAGAAATAATTAGTTTACAATTTACAGAGGACAATTCTATTGTAGAGATTTATTAAGTGATGTAAGCATGCTTATATTGCCTTTTAAGGTGAAATTCCTTAGCTCTCCAGGGAGTGAGCCAGTGCTTACAAAGCCCTTCATACCAAGCTACCAAGAAAGACCTGTCACATCTGAAGAGGAGGTGACAGACTACTCTTTGCCTTCCTGTTTGTTCTGGGGAAAAATTTAAAAAAAAAAAAAAAAAAAACAACAACAACAATAACAACAACAACAACAAAAACTCTATAGCTAGAGTAAGAGTACCAGTATGTGAGAATGTGCACAGCGGACTCCACACAAGCTCAGATATGAACTGTCATCCTCCAAAATCTTTTGGGTGACTTCGTTGTTTTGACCAGATGTCTCTTCCCATGAAAGGAGTACAAGATTTTGTTTCCAGACAAGGTCCGATCCATTTTCTTTCAAAAGGAAGAGGATATGTCTGATCTGTTTGGAGGTGACTCCAGTACTCAGCTGCTATAAGGAGTGTGAAAATTCCTGATGCCAGGTAAAAATCTCAAGCTTGAGGAGGACTAATGAAACAGCAGCCTTCCATACAAGTTCAATGTAGAGCCTAACAAATCCTAATCATATAGTTCAAAAAGGAAAATCTGGGCATAGGTAATATTCAAGTCTGAGTTTCATAACAAGGAACCAAAGTTGACTCCAATTTTGGACAAGTTCCATAAGAGTATAATCCAAGGCATCGGAGAACAATTGTGTTGTATTGCATGTTGTGGAAAAGCCATTTCACAAAGATTATGGAGATTTTAGTATGTTGATGGAAGGCAGTGTGGCATGGTGGAAGATGAGAAGAGGAAAGCAAGATGAACAGAACAGTGGCAAAAATACAAGAAGGGCTAGAAGAAGAGGGAAATGCCTCACAGTAAATAAGAGCACTATCATACTTCATAGAACTCAAACATGAATAGTTGAGTCAAAGTCCCAAATCACATTCTGATGTCGTGACTTGTCATCCAGATACTATCTTCTTCCAGGTTTCAGCTTTCCTGGAAGACAAGCTCACTATTACACACAACACTGACCTACAGGACGACCATCTACCAGTGGCAGGCATGCTAGCACTGCTACATGACAACATCAGTGAGATGCAGAAACAAGCCTTGTGCTAATTGAAGATATTTTCTGTTGCTATTAACATCTGTTTGATATTTTTGAAAATTTAAATATAACAGTCACTGTTTCACAAGTGGATGATTAATGTGCTCTCCTTCAACAGTAATGACATGTCACATTTGGTATCTCATTTAACACTTCCTTTATAGGTTCTATTTCATCTCTCTATTACAGTAAAATTCAGTTGTATAGTTACTCTTCCTGCCTTACTTGCTCTTGATTTGAATCCACTGCATCTGGTTGCCACCTGAGAATCAGAAAAACAATGGGTATTTCTGTCTCCTTTCAGCAGTCATTTGGCAGGCTCTGCTACCTCATGTGCAGGTCTTAAGACAGGCCATAAGTGTCACTGAAGGGTCTGCATATACCTCTGCTAGGAACTTCACCACCAGCCCTCATTCAAGCAACATTATCACTGTAATTAATCAGAGCATATATTAAAACAGTAAGAAGTATGATCAGCTTATTTATTTGCTGGGGGGAAGCAAAGTGGGCAGGGGAGGGGACTGATAAACTACATTGCTCAGTCAGAATTCCTGCAACAGCATATCTGGTACATGTACCTAACTTTTATCACCTTTCGGTTGAATGATATATACAATGGAGACAGATGGCTGAGGCAAACCGACAAGTGAAAATACAGGAATATCAGGAAATTAAAAAAACAAAACCAGACAATTCTGCCTTACCTCTCCTTCTGAAATCAATGGCAAACAGGAACAGAGATAGAACCTCACTAGGTCTTTCTGAAAAATCTTAATCTACAGGTATAAATCTGTGGCAAATTTACAAGACTGAACAGTAATTCTGCTCTTTGCCTTCTCTGGGACACCTCCTAGAAAATATTTGGTACAGGCACATTTACCGTTGCAGATGGCAAATTTCTGACTTGGCTAGACTTCACCAAGTGTTATTCTTTCTTTTTTCCAGAAGCATATAACACAAATAACACCTTCAAGCAATTACATGAGGGCAGCAGCACCAGAGACAAATTGTCAAGTAAAGTGCAAGTATCAAGAAAGAAGGGAGGCAGAAATGGAGATAGGAGACCTTGGGGAAATACGGTGAGAGCAAAAGAAACACTTTTTTTTTTTTTTTTTCCTGTTTCCAATAAATGGATAAATTTCCAGACATGTTTTCCAAAGGGAGAACAGATGTACTTGTGACCATCCAGCAGTTGTGCTGACAAACATCCACAAAAAAAATAAAAACAACAACAAAAAACACCTGAATTCATTATCACTTCCAACAACTGGATGCAGTTCAAGAGTGCATCACAAGGAGTATAGCTGTAGCCTCCTGCCTCTTGTGAAGCTTGGGAAAACTGAACAAAGGCATGGCAATGACATAACCTGCATTCTCACTGAAAAGTAATGTTTGCCCCTTGAGAATGACATTTTATTTATAGATTTTCACAGTAAAAGGTGGACTGTATTTTTAATACAATGGAGGATCTCTGGTGTGGGGGCTACATCTTCACAAAGTGGTTGCATAGATAAAATGATTTTTTATATACTTTTCACAATTTTAAACTTCATTTTATGGATTCTCCTTTTTATATTAAGACATAAGGATCTCTTCAATCAACAAACTACAAAAAATAATGAGATAATACAGTCTTACTATGGCAGACCAATTACATTTAGCTGAGTTTGCAAAAAGGTAAACATGATCAGAAGGAAACATTGGATCTCAGTAACTGCAGTCTCTGGTTTATCATTTTCCATCATGTTAACTGCAGCAAAACAGTAACTCAGAAATTAAAGCAATACCAAATACATATGAACTCTGTGTGTCTGTCTGTTCTATAAAAACTATCACTTCACTTTTTTCATTTGATTAAAAATTAAGGTTTTGTACTTGAACTTTGGAAAAAAAAACTGGAAATAGAGCAATATATACTGGAATGATACAGTATTGTCAGAAATTTTTTAAACTTTTTAGAAGCACGCAAAAATATAACTCTTTCTAAGGAATTAAATTAAATATTAGCTGAAGAATTAAGAAAAATAACAAATTATTTTAAATATTAATTGGGCAAGAATATATGTTTACAAGTATATTTTAGATAATAAGAAATACAACATTTTACCCACCTTTGCATGTTGTCTTCCATTTTATTTTCCACCTAAGACATTCTTCTGTATATTTTCAATTACTTACAGACCAATCTTTCCAACATTACACACAGCCATATGCATAAATGGGAGCATTTATTCAAGCTTCTGAAGGACTGATTCAGCAGGAAATATAAGTGTCTGATCCTGCTCTCACTGAAGTGCAAGGGCCATAGACAGATTCATGCTAGCACATATACTAATCAATATAGTGGTCTACCTTAGTGGAGTAGGCTATCTCCCAGGATTACCTGTTTTCAAAGAAAGGACTAGGAACTCTCATAATAGAGAATTTCCTGGAAAGGAAGGAAGGAAATCTTGGTCACTTCCTAACACATGCCAGGCAACCAAAATATTTGTGTAGTAACGTCCATAAATTTTAGAAAATGCTAATGCTTCAATCTATGTTTAGTAACTTTTAAATTTGGGTCTCAAAAACACTTTGGGGCAATATCTATGAGCACTGACTGGGATTTTCAGAACTGCCACACACAGCTGCCACAGGCAGCTCAGAATCATTTTTCTATGGATCTGACCAACCAGAACCCTTCAGCTTTTCTGAAAGTTCGTACACTGCAAAAAGAAATAAATCGATGAGTAGCTTTACACTCATTTTCATTGTATGTCTACATATATTTAGGAATGGTGTTAAAGATCACCAAGAACTCCCATTTTTTCCCCTTCCATGGTATTCTTTTTTCACTTTGACTATGTTCCCCTCCTACTTGTCCTCTTTCTAAATGAAAGGTCTGAAAGTTCTGCAAACCTCCTCATGTAAACGTGCTTTAGGAATGTAAAAAAATGTTATCTCCTTGAGATTATATGAGTTGAGCAGTACGTTATGATCCTCAGTTTTCTATGTCTTTTGTCACTGACTACGTGGGAGTAGGACTGGGCTGTAAAATTACAGCTCCAGCAAAAGGTGTTAAATGACACTTACCTTTAAGCTTTATCGTAAGAGGTCGTATGCCAACAACCTATTTCAGTCTAACTGATCAATGGCATCAACTGATGATTTTATCAGCAACAAAGTTTATATTTTTTCTTGTTGTTCAAGTATAAGAGACTTTACAAATTCTACAGCATAGCAACCTTTAATCTTTTACAGAAGGAAATTTTAAAGGTGCTTACCCCATGAAAATAATGTCAGTAAAATATAATATGAAGTTCAGTGCAACACAAAGATTACTCAGTGCTAAGAAAACACTTTCAGCAAAAGTGGTTAGTTTT
>VXAA01000923.1:563802-636684 GCA_013399115.1 Anseranas semipalmata | reverse complement strand
TTTTTTTTTTTTAAGGACTTTAGACATTAGCATTCCTTAACAAAAGACGCATTAAATATAAACACAAAGCCACAAAACATGCATCAAAAAAGAAGGGTTAAAATGCAACTGTATTTCACAGACACAAGTCACAGTCATTAAATTAAATTATCAGACATACATTATAACATTTATTATTTCAAGCTATACAGGCAACATAGCACCAAAATGGAGAAATTTCCTCTAAACTTGTTGAACAGTACACATAAATATTTGTTTTTGAATTTTTGAAACAAGTATTTTCTTTCATTTTTATCAGAATTACCCTAAATGAAATCCACTATCCCAAGCCTGTTTCACGACATTATTTGGGTAGTGACATATGTTATCAGTTATCTCTGAAAAGACACTCCCCATTTCCAGAATTTTTAAAAATGAACAGCATATGCTAACATTAAGATTTCAGCCAGTGGGATATTAAATAAATGTGCTGTACTGGTAATGAGGTATTCTGAAGTTCGACATTAGGCAGCAGCAGAAGTAGAGGTATAAGACTGAAGCTGGTTTTGAAAACCAAGTTCACTGATCCTGAATTCCCTTTTAATATAAAAGATTATCTTTAAAGATATAAATACTTTTTACACATTAGAAAAAAAAATGAAGGCACTTATCATACATAGTAAGATTTTTTTGCATTAAAATGAAAACAAATAAATATTTCACTTATGCACATTTGGGCTGCTTCTGCTCCCGCAGAAATTGATGGGATGCCTGGCAATAACATCACTGAAAGGGAACTGGAATATCAATTTTTAAAAAATAAATTTATACTCTTAAAAGTAATAATAGACTTCTTCCACTAGTGCAAAGATGGAATTATACAGAAATTCTTCTGAAGCAAATAACTCAAAAGAAAACTGAAAAACTAGAAAAATAGCTACTTTAAGGACTATTATGTGTCTGAAGGGCAGTACATAAGAATTTCTGACACTTAAAGCTAACTTAGAAGATGAGCTGATCCACCCCTTTTATGCCAAAGTTTCTGCAAAATCACAAGTAATACTTACAAAATTACGTAAAAACTTTAAGAGTGAGGAAAAAAGTCCTTATTTTATCAACATTTCAAACAAAATATGATCATTTTTTGTAAAGATCAAATATTATCTGTAACACTGACCATAAATACACCTCAGCACAACCAAAAAAAAAAACAACAAAAAACCAGCCAACACCACCTAACATTCCTAAACTGCATTTTTTCCAGGACTTTTTCAATGTAATTTGAACTGTTAGTGAAACACTTGTCTGTGACACTCAATTTCTTAACTAATAACAAAGTATAATTGACCTGACTCGTTTGTTGTCAGTGTTTTGTTATTTTAATAGTTTGAACAGGTGTAAAAGCACTCTGCAAATGCAATATTCTTGGGAAAGTTATGTCTACCCACTTTTAATTTAAGGCCCCTTTAATTACAGAAAATATTTTTAAAAACTTTAAAGTAAATAAGAAAAGAATCCTACCATTATTATCTGACTGCACAACTGGTATATGGCAAAGTTTCAGTACAAATCATTTGTAAGTCTTGACTTTGAAAAGAACTGGATGTATCACATCCCAATTCACAATATAAATGTGAAGTAAAAGTTAGAGCACAAAGCTCAACATGCTAAGAAAACAAATGTAAGAAACCCAAACCCTAATGACTGCGTTATGATTAACCCACGCTGTAGAGTGGGTTGATCTCTTTCTCTTCCACTGGAATTCAACTAAAATTCCAAATATAGATATTTTCAAGAAAATCTATCAGAAAATAAAAACCTCAAGATGGACCTGAACTTTGTTAGGCTCTGAACTGTAACTACTAGTGCTCACAATTAGCTGTACAAGGACCATATGCAAAGCTGTGCAGATTTGGAAACTGGAAAGCCTCAAAAAGACTTGATTATTGTTTGAGATAAAACTGAGGGTGGTATAGTTATGCAAAGGCATAACTGCTTTTGTGGCAATTCTTGTTACCGTTGAGTTACAGCAACTTCCTGTGCTGCATCTGCTCAAATAAGTAAGACATGCACACGGTAAGCTATTTGGTTTCAAATGTGCCATGAAAATATATTGATAATAGACTACGGCGACACTTCAGGTAACACTCAATTACAATCTGGATTTCAGTAGCGCAGCTATCTATTCTTTCTAAAGGAACTAGAAAAGACGAGAAGCAAATACTTCAAATTGTGACATAACGTGGTTGAAATGTCTATCCACGCTCAAACAGGAATGAAAGCCCTACTGAAATACAAAGTTTCCAGGTACCTACCAACTGGCTAAGCAAGAACCTTGCTGTTCGGCTGGGTTACCAAACCCTCCACTGAAAAACTGTTGGGGACTTAAAAAAAAAAAAAAAAATCAACTCTGAATTCTTGTTATCCAAAACCACACACTTTCCCCACTGTGAAGCTGTAAGGTATTGTCTTTGCATATAGGAACAGCAGATTTTATTCCTCTACTGTAATTCCTCACACTCCATAAACCCTTTAAGAAAATGTATAAAGTGAAAGGTATACAACACAGTAAAAGAACACAAATATTAGGAATTTTAAGAAATTTACACTTGTTTTCTGTTGTGCAGCAACAACCTAGGAGGCTCAGAAACGTAGAAGAAAAAAGGCTAGAAAGGAAGATACGACCATTTAAACAAGAGAAAAATACCAAAATCTCAAAAGAAACTGAGATAAAAAGAGGAAGCTTCAGTTAGTAGCTAAATACAATCCTTAAAGTGAAGACCTCATAAAAAACCTCCACTAAGAAAAGCACATTAGATGAGTCATAAACAGTCATTACTTGCCGAACAGTTAAAGGAAGAGTAAAACAAAAAGTATGTCCACATTACATGTTTTGCCATGGCACCAGCCCAGGGCTTTAGCACCAGAGATCTCTTAACTCACCACAGTGTCAAATTCTTTCCCAGCCAAGTACTGCATTTCACCTGGCAGGTGAACAGCTTACAGCTTACAGCTGGGAAGTCCTTACACCTGCTGTTACAGTTAACCTCTGCAGCAGACCAGGTGAATCTACCGGCTACCAGTCAGCACTTACTATCTCCTTAGTCCCTGAAAACTACTAGAGTGTGATAAGTATGGCAGTTACTGGATTCATAAGTAAAATTATATTTAATATTATTGTGTACTATATGCTAAAAATAGTATTTTATTCTCTAGAATAGCTACTTTACGTTGGCGCTATTCGTGAAAGCTTTGCAAGACTGTATACATATTTGCACTGAAGGTGAAGGTTTGATGTATCTAAACATAACCATTGAACTGATTAACTGTTGATTTGATTATATTCCCACATAACGTTTTGTCAGGTAAGAGACAATAGTTTGGCTAAGAATGCTAAAGCATTTAGATATGGGAAATGCTGTTCAAAAAAATAAAAAATAAAATAACAATGCAGTATTCTTGAACTAAATAAAGACAGATTATCCTAAAGCACTTCTAGGAGAAAATTGTTAAATCTAGTCATTACAGTTTGGTTTTAAAATCTTATGGTGTCTTTGTGAATTTGTAATACTCTCCCTTTTCTTGCTTTGAGTAAAAAACAACTTATTGTCATTAAGGTCAGAAAACATGAATCACTATGATGGAAATTAATTCAACAAA
Organism: Anseranas semipalmata; assembly: GCA_013399115.1. Lineage (NCBI taxonomy): Eukaryota > Metazoa > Chordata > Aves > Anseriformes > Anseranatidae > Anseranas > Anseranas semipalmata. The sequence continues at coordinate 633,045 of VXAA01000923.1, read as the reverse complement.
CCTCAAGTCTTACTGCATTGACTAAAAACAAAAACCCAACAACGCACTGTGGAAAGCAGGAAGGAATACAATAAAAATCTGTATTAGAACAAAGTACTCTTAGCCAGCTGTCAGAATGCTATGGAATTTTTCTTGACATTATATAATGTGACATATGGTTTCCATACTTTGTAGCTTGTAATTTATTCATTCTTTCGTGTAGTTTTGGATCACTGCCTCAATCCCTTCACCAATGAAACTAGAGAAGCCTAAAATAAAAATATCCAAGATACATGGGCCAAATTTACTGGTGGTGTAACTCCATTAAAATAAGCAGTTATACAAAGAATGTATTTACCTTAAGTATTATTTAACTTATAAACACATTAGAGATATGTATACATCAAAATGTACATGTATCATAATTTTCATTTATCAAAAATGAGGTAGTGTACTTAGATACAAGACAATCAGGCTAAAACATTGTCTTGAAACATTTGAATTCAGGAGTGTTCGTATAACATTTTATCAATCTCATTTACATTAGGAGTTCACACCAATATTCTTTACAAACCAGGCAATCTTTCAGAGTCCCTTAAGATGCAGGGATTGTGTAAACCCACTCCATTTTCTCTGGAATTTGATAAAAAGGCTGAACAAAAGAGGAGCATAATTCAGTTCCTGCTAAAAAAAAAAAAGGGCAGAAAAAGTAAGCTACATTCTAAAAAGATCATTGTCAGAGCCCCTCAGTGATCTCCAGATCAGACAAATTCATCTTACAAGCCAAAAGGATGCATTTCCTAGCCATCTTTCTTGTAAAATTTCAAAGTGCTTCTCTGGATATCATGAAAATGAAAATTCTGGACTGAACCAAAGTCTCATGAATTCAAACAATCAAAGTTTCTGAATCTGATTAAAATTAATTAAATAATGACTTTCATTAATTTATGCTTCAGCCACAAATAATTTATTTCTTCTCTCCTGTGGTACAGTTAATGGTGGTTCACAAATCTAAAAATGTATATACAAAATATCAGCCCAGAATATCAAGGTGAAGAAATAAAAATATTTTTACTGCTCATTTTTGTAACTAACTGAACTAACATTTTTTCCATATAGGAGTAAATTTTCCTGCACATGAGTTAGGACTATCCCCAAGTATAAGCAAGCTTATTATCCTAAAACAGAAGTACCCAGCTTGCACTGAAGGCAGAAAGACACTGTACATTAACATGCCGCAAACCTCACTTTGCCATTCTGTATCTGCCATAACCAGCAGCCTTTGTAAGGTTTATTACATCAATAGCATGGAATTACAGTTAATCAATAATTAGCTAATTCTCTGAAGCAGTCAGAAGCTGCTTCTTTTGAAATACAAGGTAGTCACACAAATTTATGCATCTGGGATCATTATTTCTATTGCATAATTTTAATTTTCTATTTACTGCTAAAAAAGTCCTACAAGAAATGGTTTGTAAGTGTGTACTGGACATAGCAAAAGCCTTTCCTCCCAGAGCAGACATTGGAAATACTCTTGCTCGCCTCCCATATCTTTGCATGATATGATTAAACTCAGATAAGGAAATGGGTACTGAAGACTTATTTATTGCTTTGGAAGACAGATTAAACATTATTGAAGAAGTTCACATTTTGAAGAACTTATTCTGAGTCTTTTTAATCAGTTTCCTTTCCTTTGCAGAATTGTATGAGCTCAAGCAGCCGTGCATTATAAATCACTAGATGCCAGCTCATCATGGTCTGAAGCAATTCAAAGACTAATAGAGGTCAAATACCTAGTACTTCTGCATGTAATTGATGAGACTTCAAGAGAGAACAGTGGATAGCTACTTAGTGAACATGACTTTCACTAATTTGAACCTTAAACCTCTTCAAACGTCTAAGCAAAATTCATCATTAAAATGATCAGTGTAATTCTAATTATATTCTAAACAGGGGGCAGGCACCATCAGAGCTCCACACTTCCACATAAAAGACACTGACAACTGATAAACTAGAACAGTCCTTCAATGTTATGGATCGGGTTCTTGACTCTAAGGATTCTGGATTAGTCTTTTCTAATACTGAGCTTTTTTTCTGAATCTGTTTCTGCTTGAACATAAAATTCAAAAGGAAACTATCCAGCTTTGTAAAGCTGGAATAATCAGTAAGTTACAGCTTTTAAGTCAGACATGGTTTAGATAAAACTGTATCTAATTGAGGAAAAGTTTTTTTAAGCAATGTTTATACCCATTTCTGAACTGTCTGGGCCAGAGACAGGGCCAGTGTTCAAGGAGGTCAAAGAGTTACTCCACATGAAGCAATTGGTCAAAAATTTCATGCCTTCCAATCACCCTCTCCACATATTATATTTATGCCTTGCGTGCCAGAAGCAAAAGACAGCACAATGAGTTATGGAAAATTACAGTACATGTGTGACATCTCACATTTCAGTTTCCACTGAAATTTTGACAATGGAATCTCACTTACCAGATATAAAAGTGTTAGACGCTGCTGTTCAGACACATAAGTATTACTCAATACTTTTATCAAAAATATGAAGAGTGTTTTATCTGGTCGTTGCTGTCGTTATGGAGAAGAGAGCAAGTACAGATATGACATGCTTGTTGACCCCAGCCTCCAGAGAGTGTCCAGCCATTAACTGTACGAGAGCGGACTGTACTCCAGAAAGGCACAGGACAGGCAGAGCCATCATCCAAGGCCAAACTGTCACATAACTAGTCAGCCACCCATAGTTTAAGGCTAAACAGAGCTGTTTATGCCAAGGTACAACAGTGTTTCTGTGACTAAAGCTTCTACTGCTCTTTCATAATAGTTGTCCTCAATTAATAAACTTTGTTCTATTTAAACAGCAACAAAAATTAACTGAAGGCTGTGTGTTGTCAGTGTTCAAACCAACTAAATTACTGAAAAGTGACAGCATATTTAGTATATGAGCCTACTTTTATTTCCTGAACCTACTCGGTTTGTTTCTGCTCAACACTGTGTTGCAGATGAAATTTCTGAAGAAATTAAATCTATTACTGAATACCTGAAGAGCTTACAATCACATATAAAAACAGAAGCCACCAATTCTCTCCTTGGTAATTAGATTCCATTCTAAACTTAGTTGTTGAAGGATTAAATTGGCTTTAACTGAAATATAAAAAAAATAGAAAATTTTTGCAAAGCTAAGCCATATATGCCATTTACAATACATTACAATAACTTACAGGTAAGCTATTAATGAAAAGGCAACTATGTGCTGAATGCCCTGCTTGCCTTCTCAGCAATGAAGTACATACATTAATAAAGTATTAGCAAGTTACCACTAATTATTTGAATAATTGCTAAAGAAGATACTCTGGTGTCTGTTAAACACAAAACCAGAACTCTGTTTGCACAGTGGAAGAAAGAGATAATTGTGGTAAATTATTAATTCAAACTTTCGTTTTAAAATGTATTTGCAATAAATTAGAATAGGTTATATAAACATTAATCAATTAAAGTTGAAATTGGACAATAGTTTTTTTACATGTTCCCATGATAATTCAAAGAACCAGATTACATAATGTTATTAACAAAAAAAATGTATAGAACTATTGTCCTAGTCCATCTCCCAGGGATGTTAATGACAGGTTTTAAACCGATTTCTAATGGAACCAGAATTGGATCCAACACCCTTTGATTGCCATTAATCTCTTTAAAATTGAGCACAATAACTAATAAATATTGTTGTCAAATTCATAGCTTGGGAAATATAATGTACTCTCTGTTGTAGAGTATGCTATGATTACTTCTCTATGTTAATTATCTGCTAGTGGCAATTTTAAAGATTAATGGTAATTACTGTGGTCATTTTTATACATTAATAGACAGTGACATATAGACAACAACATATTATAGTTACATACATAATTATACACAGACAACTTTAATTAGTCACTGTTTTAAAACCACAAATATAAACCTTTATACACAAATGTACACGTAATATTGAGTAATATGTTGTCTGATGACAGTGTAATATACATGTGTGAGATAGCTTATACTTAAATATTCTGTTAGAGAAAAGTTATGCACTAGAAAGCCTTTTACGTTTTTTTTTTTTTACAAATATAAATATGTAGATAATACTACAGTATAAATTACAGCATATACTTTTAAATTAAAACACAGATCAAATCATAACCCTTCAAAATAGAACAACCTAGTAGGTATCACTATCAGCTATAATGATTTCTGGTAATTTTCAAAATATTCTCTCTGATGTTTGACAGAGCATGATGCTGTTCCCACTGAAGTAAATGGCCATTTCCCATTTAATTCAATGACAGCAGGAGCAATCGCTTAATAAAAATACAGAGACTATATTTCCACATGCATTACTATTTCACTGTTATCAAATAAAATAATAATATAATTTTTAAAAGGCAAGGGGAAATAGAGTGACAGAAAGAACAGAAAGCAAAAAATATTAGTGAATGCTATCGTACCGATTTCCACGGTCCCCGATGCCATGAAACATCACCAGGGCAAGAATGCACATTACATTGTGCCATATTAGGTGGCTTGTCTAGAATTTCACAGTTTTGATCACCCAACATTTGGCCAGTAGGAAGCTGACAAATCACCAGTCTTGTCTTTATTCCATCTCCACATGTTTGAGTACACTAAAATATAGAATTTTATGTACAAAATTTTTGTTAAGAGTCATCAAATACCATTAATGTAAAATAATATAGCAATAATCAATGTGTTATTATTTATTTATGTCTACTTTCACATTCCCTGGACACCGAACTCAAGAATAAGGACTTACAATATAATTTCATATAATGAGAAAAATACACTCTCACTAAAACATTTACAAAATTACATTTTTATAGTTTCTCATGTTATGTCTATAAAAAGTCTCAGTTACAGCAAATCTACTCTATCAAGGAAAAAATAACTATTTGTGAAAATAAACGTGAAAAAACGTGACACTCAGACTGGACTTGAGAACAAAATGGCTAGATTTGGCCAAAATAGGAAAAAAAAAAATAAAAATTCACTCAATTTTCCTTCTTTTCCCTAATCCAGAAATTGATGCATCAAGAGTAAGAGAATAGGGTAGGAACCATAAGAGGTTATAGTAGAATGAATGAATGCCAGACAAACTGGTTTTAACTCTTTCTGTAGCGTTTGATCAAGAATGCATGGTCAAAAATGACAATACATGGCACGGAGAAACAGTTCTTTGTCCAGCAATGTATAACATTTCATCAAAACATTCTAACCCTGGCACACCTTTTAGATGCACAATCTTATCTTCATACTTTTAATCTGTAACTACAACCAACTTTTTTGTTTGTTTTTGTTTTTTCCTTTTTCTAGTATTTTCATACACGTAGTAAGTATATTACTGCTTGCACGTATTCCAGTCAGTACCTACGGAATCTGACATAAAAGACTTTCTTTTAAGCTTCTTGTGCTCATTTTTTTTCTGAGGCTAGCTATTACATCGAGGTTTTTCCTCCCACATTTCATCTTTTTGTAAAAGAAAATAACTGTCTGTCTATTCAAGATACTACTGCAACGTTCAATTATAACCTTTTACAGTAAGTACTTCATTAGACTGACAAATACCATCCAAGTGTAAATAAAACTAGAATTTCTGAAGTTATCACTACTGTATTTTTAAAAAATGCAATAATATATTTCCAATCACTTTGTATATCTCTAGCATCACATAATACTTCTTTTAGATGTATATTTACACTATCCATATTTACATTACAGTTCTGTATTTGATCAAAGAACAAATTTTAGATAAACATGTTGAAACTCATTATTTTCAAATTAGTAAAAAAATGGTTCCATTCACATTCAAATTATTATGTTACTATTTCTAAGCTTATGTAAATAATGTTTCCCCTTGAAAGTGAAATGATCTTACTTCTCCCCAGTTCCCATAGTTCCATCGTGGGCAGGGTCCAGAATCACAGTGTCTTGACTCTGGAGGTTTTGTTGCCTCATCACAGTAACTAGCACTTCTTCCTTCCTCATCTTGACATACTACAACCCGACGGTGAAATCCACCTGCACAAGTACTAGAGCACTACCAAAACATGTAAAGATACATATCACTGTTGTATAATCAGAAAAATGTATAACATGTTGGTTAAAACAGCTAAGAAAAAATAATTATGTTAACATTAAAAACTGGAAATTTGCAAATAAAAATTACCATGTAGCAGTATTTTAAAGTTGAAATTGCATAAAAACCACATTTTAAATTGAATATATTTTTCATAATGGTATTTTTTTTAATAAAGTGCTTTTCTTTTGACCAAATCCGTACTGTAATAACATTTCTAGAAATGTTTACACACAAGTGAGATAACAAATTAATATACATAAAAATATTTCTTACTGCTCCCCAGGGTCCAGTTCTCCATTGATATCCTCCTATGGAAGGACGGTTCCACTGGTTTATATTGTCTTGTGGATGGTGTACTGGAAGGTAACCTATTTCTGGAAAATTACTTGGACGGTCATGTATTTTTGGAGTATGATGATAAACTGGTGGACATGGTGGCATGTTACATTCTTGTTCTTTAGAGGGACGGCCTTCAGGATCACAGTAATTCTCGTTGATTTGTTGATGATAGTTGACGCAGATGACTTGTCTTGTTATTGTTCCACTATCACACGTAACTGTGCACTGACCAAAAATTAACCCAATGTTTGTGACAGAACATTGATAACTAATAACCATTTATATTTACTTTTGACAATAAGAAACATATACTTTACTGTTTCAAAGGATGCAATTTCAATAATGCATGCACAGAATATGAAGTCCCTGTATTTCTAAATAGAGACATTAAAAAAAACAATCCAAGCAATACTTACAGGGGACCAGTTTCCAACTTGCCACTCTCCACATGGGCTAAAGCAACTTGAAACTTCAGCTGGTCGTGGTAAATGAGCACAGAAAGATTCATCTGCTATTCCTCCATAAGCATCTCTACAGCTCACATAGCGAGCACGATCACCCTTCCCACAGGATGCAGAGCACTGTCAGAGAACAATTCATGTTCATCACACTTTACGAGACCAAAAAGAGATCGTGCAAGCATCAAAAATGCTAACATAGCTTAGTATCAGGTTAACTTTAGAATTAAACACTGAGAACCAGATTTCTATCTCACACTGATATACGAGTGTAAAGCCATGTGCTCAGGAAGGAAAGTGAAATATTGCTGGATGGTTTAGGCTTTAAGAATTCCTGTTGGCTTGGAACTGAAGTGCATAGCCTTCATTCTTGGAAAGCAATTCAGCATATCTAACAGGTAGCATTTCAACTATAATATGGAATTGTTATACAGTTGGAAAGGGAATTTTTAAATTTCTTAACAATAGACACATTAGAGAGAAACTTCCAGAACATTTTAGTTATTCCACAGTGATGCAATATTTACTAGGAACTGATATTCACAATTCATTTGCCATTCCAGTTCATATCAGCATATTCCACTGAGCCCCTTCTATTGTTATTATATCTGAAAAGATCCAGAGGGATTTAGTAAAGGGCTTCTGAGTAGCCCCAGTTTATGCACTCTTCACTACTATTTTGTTAAAACAGTTTGTGCAAAGATGTAATTGTTATATGCTTCATTAAGAACATCAAGGGATTAACAGACCTACATTTTTATAGATGATTTTAAATTTTCATATCTCTGTCAACTAAAACTAATTTTCATCATTATGAAAATCAAAAATCCAACACTCTGTGGTTAAACAAAGTTTATGTATAAATCAATCTGTTCTGTAACACTTATTTTACAAGTTATGTGAAATTGGATCTTTAAAGACCCAAACTGTTTAATATTGCTATTCACATACAAGATTTAAATCATATTTTAGAATGAAAGATGTTCTCCATGCTCAGAAACTGATCAAAACTGATTTAAAACACATTTCCTTGAACACTCCCTACCATATGAAAGCTGTTCTACTCAGAACTCCAGCCCAAAAATCCTGTTCTTTTTTTTTTTTCTTTTATTTTCCCTGGCTAGATTTGAAACACACAGAATTTGCTGGGAGTCTCTCTCTCCTTTTAAAGAAACAGGTTCTTAAAAAAAAATAGAATTTCTTTAAAAATTATCTCAAGCAGGTTTCAGTCTGAAAGATATATTAATGACAGCTTTATGGAAACACGGGTGAAAGAAAGGAAGACTGCTCTGTGAGCTGTGATCACTATTATATTACATACCGGGGTCCATGATCCATATCGCCATTGAGTCACCTTCCCCATATGAACTAGAGGAAGCGATGTGGTCCATAATTTTGTAGTTTCTGGACAAGAGGGCAATTCACATTCCTGGGGGGGGGGGTTTAAAAAAAAAAAAAGATTTAAAAATAAAAGTTTTGGAAAAAAAAAAAAGTAAAGCAGATGGCTCCCACAAAGAGGTAGATCCTACTACTACAATAAGTCAACATTAATTAACCAGTAAATACCATCTATTACTTTTGCCTGGCATTATTCAAAACTTTTTATTGAATTGTTTTATTTCAAATTGAGAGGCAAAGAGAATTTATTTAATGTAAGACTGTATTAAGTAATAACTAATAATATTTGCACTTTGAGAAAAAACTATATTGGGTAACCTGCTGGAGACAAGGGGCATGAACTTGACTCTGTTCTGTTTCATGCAGTACAGAACTGAGTGAAGAAAGCGGCTGTGCTGTCCTTTATACCTTCAGCTACCAAGAACAAGAAATTCTTCAGTTTCAGTCAACAGATGAACAGGTACCACAATTCAACATATGAAGCATACTCAAACTAATTTTGAATGGAGTGGAAATTAATCCATACTCATTGCTTGGCTTTTATATTTTGAAATCTTATTGAAGAAGTCCTCACAAGGCTGGTGACTTGTGACCGGTTTATTCTGGACCACAATCCTTTTTTTTTTTTAATTCTCAAAATACAGATCAGAATCGAAGTCTGCCCTCGGAGAGATAAGTGGTTACCAGCCTAACTGGATATAAACGTGATGAATCAATCGGGTAGCCAGATCAACATACTAATATGTAGCATGTTAGACACTAATTGCTTTCAGTTAAGGTAAATCTACTGACTGTACTAAAGACACTTCTTCTGAAAAACAATAAATTTAAATTAAGAGAAGTGAAAAAGTAAGTAAACAGAGATGGGGAGGAAATTTAGAGAAACATATTAATACTATATTGAACCATATGTAATTCATGTCTACCCTGTTTCAAATTAGTATCATTGCCACCATCAAAGCTTTCCTGAAGTAACCATGTCTTTCTTTTAAGAACAAAGAGAATTCTAGAGTAGAATACCAAGCCTGCTAGGTGTGATTACTAAGCATCATGGCAAGCAGTCACCTTACATTATTCTACATGTTGGAGCTTTTTGAAGAATTTTATTTACAAATAATCAAAGGTCTTTGACCCCTTCAATATATACCAAATTTCCCAATCTCCAATCTCCTTATTACTCTTCTTTTACTTAATTACCCAGGCCAAATCTGAAGCACAGAAAAAGAGCAGATAGTTTCAAGGTTTTTTTCTCACTCTAGAACTCGTTTCTTGCAAGTTTCCCCCACATGTCAGTAGACAACATTCATTTTTAGATTCTTTTAACTAAAATGCACAAGCAACTGAAAAGTATTTTTTAACTTACTTGGTTATCTCTAGGACGAGTAGCAGCATTACATTCTCTGTCATCATCCAAAATAACTCTGTAAGTCCCAGTAACGCATTTGACTGCACGCATCTGGTATCCACGTCCACATGTTACAGCACACTGTTAATAATTTTACACACTTGAAATAGCACTATGTTTACTCAAAATTAATTTTAACTACATTTTTTATATTTTAAAACTCTCTCTAGCATCAATAGGATTGTGCACTGGGTCTGGCTGGGATGGAGTTAACTTTCTTCACAGCAGACCATATGGTGCTAAAATGGTGTAACAAACCAAATTCTGGTTATTGCCCAACAGTGCTTGCAGAGTGTCAACACTTCCTCTTTTTCCCACTCTGCCCCCTGTAGTATGTTGGGGGTGGGCAACAGATTGGGAGGGGATGCAGCCAGGACAACTGACCCAAAATGACCAAAGGGATTATCCATACCATAAAACATCATGCTCAGTAATAAGAACTGGGGTAGAGGAAGAAACTGGGGTGGGAGGCTTCCAAACGAATCACTGCCTGCAGCAGCTCATGTCTTTCCTTTCCCTTTGGAGTGTTGGAAAAAAACAAAGAAGGCACCTTAAATTTTAGATGGCTGAAAGTAGTATGACATAAATCCTACCCTATAAATGATGTGTCTCAAGCGCAAATGCCTGTAAAAACCTGGCCCTTGAGTAGCTACTACCAGATGGTACGGTAGAATGACCGCAGTGGAAAGTTCTGCTCCAGTGACATGGATTGGTAAACTGCTTGTACGAGCTATTCCAGAAAGATCATCAACAGTGATCTCCTATTCATAAGAATTATATCACAGGACTAATAAATTTAATTTCTTCTTTTATTTTTGCATTTAGCTTGTAGGGAGCCAGCATGCCAGCATCTTGTGACCAGAAGATTACCGAAAAGGCATTCAATGGTATGTTAGACAACAGTGTGGTTATCTCTAACATGAACAAATACGACATGAGAAAAGCTCAGTACAAAAGAAATGTGTAAGTTTAATATATACGTAATTTCCAAAGGGTTTATATATTATGTATTTACTGACAGGTTATATGTAAAAAATAAGTATCACCTGTTAATCAGTTATGAGTTCTCACTAACAAGAAACACCAAATAATCCAACACTTCTGTTGGCTTGGGTAGCTTGATCAGAAAAAAGCTCCATAACATTGAGTATCTTTTTATTGTTTTTTAATTAACTCTCATCTATTTGGTGACAAAAGCTTCCTTCACAAATTAATTCAACTTTATCTGGAATTTTGAAGCCCCTCTGGTATACATGAGTATCATTAGACAAAGGAACATATTTTTCAACAGCACTTTCACATTAAGATATAGAAGCTCTTTCATCACTGAAGATCAAAACAAAACAATCAAATACTACATCATTTTGTCTGCTACTACTAGCATATATAATTCTATGGTCTTATTTAAAGCTACCACTTAAATATGCTGACACACCTACAAATATTTGCACTTTTACATGTCACATTCATTTGAATGCTTTGCTGTCTAAATTTTTATTATTTTGGAAATGAAATACATTCATGTGAAATAGTATTGGCAATTTTTGATATTAAGGCTCAGAGTCAGTGACTGTTTTAGGCGTTCAACTTACGTAAGTGTGTTTCTAAATTACAGGTTAGATAGTCAATAGGAGCAAACAAATATGCGAACCAATTCATCTTCAAGTAGCTGCTTAAGTTCCAACTAAAATATTTAAAAGTTGTTGTTTTGTGATTACTCATAGTCTGAAATAGAAGACAAAAGCCAGGAATCCTGATGTACTCACTGATCCCCAAGGCCCTACTTGCCAAGATGCGCATTCATGAAGTTCACATGGTGTTACTGATTCTGGTCTATCATTCGGATTACAGAAATCATCTCTCAGTTGTTCATCATTAAGTTGGCACCATACTTGTCGATGTTTCATTCCTTTGCCACATGTCACAGGGCACTGTAAAATAATATTAGTCATCAGTTTGTAAAGACATGAATCTGTATTAATTGCTTCACTTTCTTATAGTAATCTGTTGGATTTTAAAGATCACATAAATAACAAAAATATTCCATAAGTGTTCATCATGCAACAAAACTAGTTCTTTTGTGAACTCTCCACTTCTTGTAAATATCAATCCAAACACACAATACCAATGAATCACTATTAAGTTTCTAAAGCTCTAAAATATGAACCAATGTACAGCTCACTTATTTCCATTAGAATAAAAAATACTTAGTTAAAATATGAGTGCACATATCACAGCTTTCACAGGGAACATGTTTAATCTATCCATTATTCTATATTCATAAAATCTGTAATAAAATGGATATAATTTTGGTTTTCAGTTGACTGGATAGTTCTCTTTGCTTCAGAAAAAAGGAAGGTATGTGTATGACTAGATAGATTAAGCTAGACAGATTGTTATCTCATTTTAATGTAACAAAATTTCAGAGAAAAAATGAATTATAGGTGTGCTTCTCAGTTCTCATGCCATTGTACATCTGCGATGCACATCAGCACAGTCCTAGCACTAAAGCGCTTTTAATTTGGAAAATAACTAAAGCAAAAAACAAACACTCAATGCATCTTATTTTAATATCAGTGACCAGGCCCAAAGGAGTTTTAATCTTTACATGGTTTGTTACCTCACTCCACTCACTAACAGACCAGCTTGGACATAAGAATTCATTGCAACTCTGTGTTACAACTCTCGGAAGTTCCTGGCATTCTCTGTCAGGAAGATGACGACCCAAGTTGTTCAAACAGAAAGCTTCTCTGCTTCTGACACCTCTTTCACAGCTCCTGGAACACTGCAGCATTCAGAAAATATTATGAAACAGGAAACACGGCATGATAGATACAGGTCAAAATGCACTATCAGTCTTAAAAGTGAGACATTAAAGATCATGCTAGACAGATGTATCCTACATCTAAGCTACAGACTTATTTTTTTTTTTGGAATTATGTCCAGCAGTTACCAAAATATAGAGGTTGGTACTAGCTCTTCCAACAACACTGGTTTTGTCAAATATTGTTTTCTTTTAGTTACTTAAACTGAAAAAAAATTATATAGAAATGAAGATTTGTTATGAACACTAACCAGAACTATAATGCTACAATTATAAGGTTTTGAATTTGTACCTCTGACCATTCTGTGTAGTGCCAACTTGTCAACATACAGTCACCATGACAGGGCTCTCTGGTTGGTGGTTTCTGCTGATCAGCACAGTACCTATCATCCACCGGAGCACTGAGTCCTTCTGAAACAGAGTACTTCATGCAGTGGATTTCTATAGACCGATACCCTGGGCCACACTTGGATGTGCAGTCACTTTTGCCGATACTGTGCCACCTACAAAGATAAACTGTTATAGAAAGCTAACTATGTTTTAAAAAGTAAAATTATGGTTAACTAAGCACTCAAGAGAATGTAGCTAAAATACAAATGCACATTTCAGGGAACAGATAAAACTAAAATCTGTATCATGACTGAAATTTTCAAAGCAATATAAAAGAATTTGACTCATAGTCTTAAAAACATATTTTGAAATTTAAAGGACCTTTTGTCTAAATCTCCCTGGCGACTTTGAAAAATGTAAGCTATAATTCTAACCCTTCATCTTCTGAACGCTTCAGTGTGGGCTTTTTTGGAGTGCAAAAACACAAGTCTGTGTTTCAAATTAGTTCCAGTTGTGCATACAATTCTGGTGAAAAATGTATTCTGTCTAGTAATACAATTTTTGTGTGCCAGAATATAGAGAACAGATTCTGAATCCTAACAAAAGACTTTGAACTTTATGAATAAAAATAAGAAAAATATATTAATTCTACTTAATCTCAAAGGTGTAAGCCTAATGTATAAATCCATTATATTGATAGATTTGAGGAAAGGAGGGGAAGACGAGAGAAGGGAAGAACGATGGAAGGAGAAGGGGTGCTGGGAGGAAGATACAGCAGTCAATTACTTTGTTTCAGTCTCTATCAACACAAATAGGAAAGACCACAGTAGCCATCAGTTAGGAACCTCTTTCTACCTTAATTCACATTCTGTATTACACTCTTCAGAGATATCTGGTACAGTAGGTATAAGTTCACATCTTTGATCAGATACTACCACACGATCACTTTTACGTATGCATGTCATTCTCCTTCTTCGAATACCTTGAAAAGAAGAAAAGTGAAAAAAAGAGCTGAAATAAGAGAGCGTTTTTACAGTAACGGATTCCATTCATCATTTAAGAATTTAACTGAGATATCTCATTAGCACTGATCTCTGTATACAGTAGATTCTGCACAAACATGCTGCTCTCTGCAGATCCCAGTGAACAACCTTGTCCCAGTCACACCTACCACCACTCCCATCTCCCAGCTATACTGCAGTAGTCTCATGAGGATATCAAATTCCAGAAAACTGCAATTAATACAAAGTGCAACAGCCCATTTACTCATCAGGCTAAGTATCCCATATGCATCACATCTGTCCTTTCCTAATTACCAAATTACTAAACACCGCTGTGTTACCTAAGAGGTCATGATCCTTTCTTTCAGGAAGCAGGAAGTTTGAGCATGCAGTACCTAAAAGAACTGGAGTGCCTGCAGAAGTAGCAAAGTTGACAGATGCTTTGCTTCTCTAGCACATGAGCATATCCACAGCCTGACTCAAAATCCAAAGAAACTCACCATCATCTGTCTCAAGTACAGGCATTTCTAGCTCCTGCTAATATGAGTATCTATGAAAAATCTGAGCACATACACTTCATATATACACTGCATACATATTGTGGCTCCATTTTTACACTGTAATGACCCACAGAATACCAGTTTAAAATTATATTCCCAAATAGCTTCACTCCAAATAGCAGATAACCAAAACAAGACAAAGAAATATCTATGAAAGATACTAGACAAACCACTCAGTCATCTGGAAATATCATAACAGAAGCTTAACACATCTTAGTAGATATACAATACCACTCACTAAGGACGCATTAGACTTGATTCAACTATTTTCTATAAACCACTCCTATGGCCAAAAAGGGAAGGAACACAAATGTGATTTTGTATATAAAACTGCATTGCATAAATACTGAAAGTAGGAAAACAAAATCAGAAGCCATTCTTGCCCTTAAATGCTATGTGCACCTAAAGTTTACTGAGAATGCTGAGTTTCTTCCATACAAGTAGAGGTGACAAAATCTAAGTGCTTAAGACTAGGACCTTCCTAAATGCCGTCAGGTCTTTGGATCTGATGACAAAAGAATTCACAGTACCTTGGCACATCCTGCTGCAGTCCTGCCAGGGTCCATAAGGATCCCACGTAAACAGCTCACTTCTGTCTTCTATTGGGATATTGAATGAATAACGCACATCAGGGTTGTATAAATTCCCTACACACAAAACCTTAATTGAGATAAAATGATAACTGTTTTTCAGTGAATTTGAGCATGACATAAGATTATGAACACAATGACCATACAGCAAATTTTCATACTTATGAAAAAAAGTAAACATTCACCTGTAAGGTTAACTCTTCTTCAATTCTATCAGTGCTGTTAATTCGTTCTATAGTATTGTTTGAACCACTGTACTCAAAAATCGCTCCTTGTATATTGATTTCTCTTTTTGACATGCTTACAACAAAATTTCCATTCAAGATAAAATTTCCATGAATATCAGATAACGCTGAAAGTAAAATAAAATATTGGAAGTAAAGCAACTATTTTAATTAAAAGGTTCTATCAACCAAGACTCCTAAAAATATATCTTTGCATCAACACTTAGCTTTGTTTTAGTCCATGTATAAGATTTTACAGTTGTATTAAACAGTTTCTAATGCATGAATTCAATCCCAACCATCAGCAGCTTTCACCTGAACAGTTGTCATGGATTTTCTCTGCAATAACACTTAACTTCAATAATATTTGTTCTACTGAAAGCTGACTACAGTCATCATTAGGTTCTGCCACTGGAGAAGAGAACAAATATTATTCATATTTCTGTCCTATTCTACAGTCCACATTCTTGTACTTGCTAGAGCTATTTTAATTAAGTGGCTATTAACAGTAAATTTAAAAGTAAAAAATAAAGTAAATGATTATGCATTTACAATAATAATTTAATAAACATTTTATTATAATAATAAAGATGAATGACAGTAAAAATTAGTAAAATATTTAGTAAAGGCATGCTATGTGTCAGGGAGTGAGGGTTGTTTCTGTATCCTGTGAGATGTGCATGCAACAGCAGGGCATCAGGCAGCAAGAAAAAAATTTTGAATGCTCTGAAGTCTGTTGAGTAGGGTGGTAATGGAAAAAGAGAGAAGGAAATTGTGCATCAATATACTCTCAGGCACTTCACAGGTAACACAAATATTGTGAAATAAGACAACAAAGATTTTTGAAAATGACTTGTGCTTTCTTTGTTTCTATCACATAGTTGCAAATTTATTAAGAAATTTATCAAAATGTGATCTTTATACTCAGAGAAGACAGGAAAAAAGAGAAATGTGAGATAACTCATGTTTGCTGACTGCTTCATTTGTAAATATGAATTCCACATGCTTCCAATATTTAAAAACACAAATGCCTGCATTATTCTTTAGTTGACTCATGATGATTTAACTAACATGGCTACAACAAACTCAAAAATTGACAAAATCATACAATGTGCTATAATTCTTCTTCTCTGACAAGTGAACACACACATTTAGGAATTAGAAACCTATCATCATCTCATTTTTCTTAAAACTAACATCTACAGACAGAATCAGGCAAATGACAATACAATGTAATTACATATTTGCTCTAAAGACTTTATCAGACTTCTGAAAATATGTGTCTAGAGCAGACCTCTGGCAAAAGCACAAAAACTATTTGACAGTGTTGTACACAGGAGGCCTTTACCAAGGTAGTTGTCATCTTCCGGTTTCCCTGAGTAGCTGTGCTGCTGAATATCAATGTTTGTTGCTCCTCTGGGAATCTTTACTACGACATTGTAACCTGCAATGTAATTATTCACAAATTAATTGCAGACAAAAATACTCAAGTACTAGTAGATGTGAGCATAAGTTCAATTAGTTTTATTCACAAAATCCTATAGTGCACCAGCAACTACTGCTGCTGAATACCCTCATGTTTTTAGGAAGGAAATTTGAGTATCTTTATGCATATTAAATTTTCTTTTCTTTTTTTTTTTTAAATCAGTTGAACTGAATTTTATTTTCATAACTCAAGAGATAGTTAAAATTCATTCCTGTGTTCAGCAATGTGAATTCAATTCTTTGACAATAACATGAGTTCAACCTATTCAGAAAAACCTCTGGAGAGCAGCAGTACTCTAGACAGCAATCAAATATATCACGTGGAACTCAGGAAACATGGTAGCCGCTCACAGTTCAACCACAAAACTTTCCGAATAATTTCTGAATAAATCACTTAAGCTAAAGTACCTCCATTCCCAGTCTGTACAATTGGGTTAGCTTTTCCCTGTCTTACAAGACTATTGCATGACAACGCTGTAAAGAACAAGACGTAAATACTCAAGTATCGCAGTGCTGCAATAGATGTAGGTGTATTGGATAAACAAGCCATGCCAGATCCACATTCTCCTACACCAAGTGTTACCCTAGTGCGTGCCCTCTAAAATACAAATGCTTCACAAAGGAGTCATTGTTTCCTATAATACCTCCAATAAGAACTATGGTAGCCTTGTCTTGAGGTAACAAAATAAGATGCACAAAGATCTACTTTTTAGAATTGTCTATCTGTACATAAGCATAAGCTAAAAAAAATAAATAAAAGTTGTTTCTCATAGGTATTAATTATAAATTCAAAAGGATCCCTGTGTCTAAGAACAACTGAATATGGCAAACACAGGAAACAAATAATAAACACAAACATGCAATCTGAAGCATTAATACAATCTTTGCTAACTTTGCCACTTGTTTTGCTGTGTTTTAAAGACTTGCCTGAATTTAACTTTAGTTAGTTGACTCACCTCTGTGGGTTACAAGTTAAACGGCAATATCCTTTTTCATTTTCATAATTCACTAACTTCCCAGTGCTTTTAACCTAATAAAACTATGCCATGCATTTAAAACGAACATTTAATCTAATCACAGGTCCATCACAATTACCAGCTGGGGGCAGCACTGCAATTGCAAATTGAAACACTGCTTCCTCTGGATAAACACAGCATTTGGTCAATCTTCCAAAATTGTTGGGAAGAAAACCAAAACACACACAGAAAAGCTCCTCACCTCACATGCTGAAAACCTTGTGGTAATAGGAAGACAGAGACAAAATATAGAAGGAAACTATAAATAAAACTGCCTAGCATATTGTCAAGAATAAACAGGACACTAGATCATGTACTAAGGCAGTGAGAAAGACAATTCTCCAGGAAATCCTCAAATACTCTAGTCTGGTGCAATAATAATAGCCAACATAATAATTACGTGCACATAACTAGATGACCAATTCCTAAACTGGGAGCTAAGCAAATGAGCATTTCATCGCAATGAATTTCTTATGATTGTTTCACTGCTGTTTAAACACTTAATGACAACATCATAATCATCATCATAACTGTACGAATACAAGCATGTACCACAGACTGCTCTTGCCTAATTCCAGATTCTGCCTCAGTTAAATGGCTTGTGACAGTATGGAACAGAACTAACGTTAAAAGAAAAAGACCATGTGCACAGACTTTGGCATTATTATCTAGTGATGCCTAACTCAGAACTCTTTGAAAAGAACATTTCCTCAGATGGTGTTTTTAGTCATTAGCCTAGGGATGTCATCAGCCTCACATGAACAGTTTTTAGTGGTCGGCTAGCTACAACCTCGTTTGCATTGCTGCACTCCTGCCTGAGCACAGCTGAGTGATAATCCCACATGTTTTAGCATACTGTCCAGTAGTATAATTCAGTATCATCTTTTATATGCTGTAACTCCAAGAATGCAAACAGAATGTAAATCTTTCAATTCAGTATGAAAAAAACCCCACCAAAATATTAAATCAAGGTTTTCCTCATTCTAAAAAAATAAAAATAATCTTTTTTGTCTTTTTCATACTGAATTTTGTTCTGATATATGCCCTGTACAAGACCAGCAAAGCCAAAGAAATATCCACACGAGTATTTTTAGCAAAAATTTGCCAATACAGTTATATTTATAAAGGCAGAATCTTAGAGAACAAAACACAAAGCATAATGCATTACGCTGTAGTGAGAGCCCACAATAACTGAAGGACACCCAACAGTGGCTCCATCCAGTAGCTGTTCAAAGAATTTATGCAAAGAACTCAGGACACTCCATCTTGTCTATGGTAACAATATGGGAAACTTGCTTTATCGTACTCCTCACTGTGAATAGAGTCATCTAGCTTCCCAATGCAAATATGAGCTCCTAACTGAGTTATTGCCTCAGAATACATAGTCCTACATTACGTCAGTTAAAGCATATGGGAAAACAAATGAAACAGTAGCTTTCAAATTAGACTACCTTATGTCATGGACTGTAAAAAGAAAAAAAAACATATTATAAGCTTCCATTTTTCATAATTTACTTTTTAATACAAAATGATAGGGTATTTTTTTGAGATGATGTATTTTGCTAAAAAAACTACACTAAATGAAAATGTCATTATTTTGTGGAATTAATTTAATTTAGGAGCAAATAAGTCTGAGACAGCACAAAGCTGATAAACAGCAAAGTGACAATTTCAACCATATTCAAATGAATGGCAGTTTCAGTTTACTGTTTATTTGTATCAAACATATTTGTGACACAATTCATATGATACCTGTAAGTGAAAAGATCTTTCATAGTGGTGGAAAACAAAAAAAACTGACAGCCCCTTACTCAGAGCTAACAAAATAATACATTCTTTTCCTTCAGTGTTTTGACCACACATTCAGAAATCCAGTCTCTAATAAGAATAGTTATTTGTGTCTTCTTCAAGGATCTCAGGACAGACACAAGAAAAGTTATGTGCATTGGTACAGGAGGGGTAGATGTACCCCACCCTTAAGCTTTCTGGTATTTTTTGCATGGCACAAGCCCTCTGCCAGAAAAAAAAAAAAAAATCCAACAGGATACTGGGAATACTTTCCTCTTTGACCAGCAATTCCTTTGTCCTGTGAAGATCCTATCTGGCAGCTCTCCAGGTGTCATTTGCACTTCGCCTGTGGTCTCTTTCAACCAGTGAAGCTGCATGAAGAGGCCTTTTGGAATACGATATTAATCCAGAGACTTCTGTCCTTACGTTCTATGCTGTATTGACCTGCACTGTTACACACATACAACAGTCTCTCCATACTTCTCAGAATGGACTACATGTACAGGAACTAACAGTAGCTCTATTAGAGAAACTAAATCAAAGAAATATAATGTACCAGGGTTGTTCAGAAGAGTCTCATTCATTACATGCCAATGAAGAGAAAAGAACATAAATGTTGCTGCCCATATTGTCTGGAAAGAAGAGGGTCACATTTCACATGCTTTCACTACAGGGAAAAGGAAAGCTCACCAGCTGCTCACACCACAGCTCTCTTGATATCTCCTTACACAACCCAAAGGAGATGCTGGAATAAGTCCTTCAGCTGCATACTTTCAGGTAAGAGAGATCACAAAGTGCACAGCAAGAAGCATTCTTCCTTTTAAGGTACTTCTACCCTCATCATATCTTTTTTAATGTCTTTTGTTTTGACCTTAGAGTGGTCATTTTTTCCCCTTGAATGGGTCAGTGTGTCACACTGCTTGCCTCTGCATCCTTGCGAGGGCATATCTGAATGAAAATCAGAGATTTTTGTGGGCAGAGGCCCTAAAGAACATACACTGAAATTCCACTTCCTCAAACATTTAAAACAATTTCTAAGCCATACTGAAATGTTCATTAAGATTTAAAAAAAACAAACGTACCATAACGAGCACTGTTGAAAGTACCTGCAAGAGTCTTACATGAAGAGTTATCACCACCGCAGATTCCACATTTGTCTCTCCTTGCCTTGGAATTCAAAACATGATCACAGCCTGCTTGCTACAAAAAATACAATCCTGTGTCATTCAGCCCAATGGGAAACAGTGAAAACACACAATGTAAGCTTCCCGTTCCCCAGAAACATTTTTATTCACTGTATATATCTAGTCTACCTTGGCAATTCATGAAAAGCCTTTTATGTTTTCAGGTGCTGTGATGTACAGGCAAAACACAATAGTTCTGTTGTACTAAGAATGTATAATCCAAATACACTTAATATGTCAAGAACTGTACAAGAATACATAACAGTATATAAAGATTTTGTATAAAAATATCAACATAGTGTATAAACTTTAAGGTATATTTACATAAAAAAAGTCTTGGAATCCTAAAATAAGTATGTATGTGTATATGGACATCAATTCTACTAAAGTCTGTCATTACTGCAAAACAAGAAAAGGAATACATGTAGACTAGCACAGGAACACTTCATTTATGTGTCTTTGAACTTTCCTTTTTTTCATGATCATAAATGGGACTTCCTCTGTCCTCTTGATATGTACTCTAACAAAGGCTACATTTTCTCCTCCTTCTGAATTTAGCCAGTTTCACTGCAATCAGCAAAACTATCTGGGACGGACAAAAAAAGTCTTGAATTTTTTATGATATATCAGCTTGCTTCTTCTAACAAAATTTTGTGGCATTTCCATTACTGCTATTAAGAAACAGATGCTGAAATGATTCCCTTTCAGGAGTCCGTTCCACCTGATTTTGCAATGAAACCATAAATGTGTGGTCTATCTACCCTCAGATTTTCCACTTTTTCACTTCTTTGATAGCAGAAATATGATGGCAACAAACACACAGCATGCTTCTTTCCTCCCTTTATGCCAAGTTTGGATCAGTTTCTCTTGTCTCACTTGGACAATATTAACCCTCTCATGCATCACGTTTAATGAGGAAAGACTGGGTGTCCAGATTCAACTGTATGTTCTTCACTTAATTGCCTGCATTTCCAGATCTTAATTTGGTAGGGATTAAAATTAACTTCAGTAAATTCAAAACATCTTGCTTTGCATATTTTCAGTAATGGTTATTTGGATGTATATTTGTTTAGTATCTATTTTACCATCTGTTAAAATTGATTTTAATAATTAGTAAGTTTAGATTTAAATACCCTGCATAAGCCTTGAACACAAAGGTCATTGGTTTCTGCTCCACAGGGAGTACCATCAGCAACTCTGTCCTTCAGCTGATAGTAGGAAGTTGTTCCAGAAACTCGGCAAAAAAGTTTACAGCGATCTTTCATAGAAACTGGAAAGAAAATCCAACAGGTTTCTTGTCTGTTTTAGGACTTTAGTTAAAGTAACATTTTTATTTTATTAATTGAAAAAAAATATAATTACTTACTACCACTGTATTTTGGAAGCCAGCGAACAGCAGACGTAAGACCATTAATGTTAAAATGCTTGCCATCAAATTCGGAACACTGTTGCTCCCGGAAATCTTTTTTGCCCTTTGGACATGATTCAGTATTACACGATCGAAATTTCATCCTGCGGCCAACACAGTACTTTCCTCCATTTCTTGGTCTAATAAAGACAGTTAAATGTAAAACATTCTCTCTCTGTTTCTAAAATTCCCGTGTTCCATGAAAAGTGGTTTGAGCTACTGATCTAAAGGGGAAAATCTCACACAGCATTCTGTCAGTCTTGTACTGCCCCCCCCCCCCAAACACACCTCATCTTCTATTGCACTGTGTATACATTTATACCCATGTGAAGAAAATAAAAGTCCACATAAAGGATTACTGCTGAGGGAGGTGGTAATCAAGTTATTGATGTTTATTAATGTCTAATATCTTAAATGCCTATTATACAAAATGCTTTTTATTTCTCTTACACTCATCATTATTTTGCCTGGTAAAAGGCATTATTAACTTTAGTGCTTCCGTTAACTTAGCTGGGATTACAGCCCTATTTCTACAGAAGCAGCACCTCCCTCAGTAATTTTAAATTATTATGTTAAAGAGTGACAAAGAAAGAAGATAAAGTTAGGAGCTGATACACTCTTTTCTTTAGTCTTAATGTCAGTTTCAGTTTGGGGATCAGAAGATGTAGAAAGGGAAAACTGTGGACAACAGCCCATTTACTCTTAAGTCTAACATACATTTCCTAACCTAAATCCCTGTTACACTATACTTCAGTATTAGCGCATTCTTGGGTAGGAAAAAAAAAAAGAATAAATCAATGGCATATTGATATTACCAGATACTACAGACCGACACAGGCATATTCAATAGGAATCTAGCCTTCTGCCTCTTACTCTTCAGAGAAAATAAAATAACCTGGGGTGATTTGATTGAGGTTCATTTATATTGCTGATAATATCAAAATGATATTAATTCCTAAAAATAAAAAGCATAACCACAGCTGCAGCTCTTGTTCTGTAGAAGTTAAGGGTAAAGTTCTCATTGACCTTTGTTACAGTGAATGAAACCCCCATGGAATTATTGAGTCAATGGAAGTTTCTGATTATAAAGGGAACTTGTAAACGACGCTGCTGTAACCAGTGTTCTTTGTGAACATTACTGGTGGTGATGCTGTCAAAGAGCCTTAAATCTAAACAAATCAAGTGTTTCACTAAAAAGATTACCAGGCAATACATCTATTTTCGTTTTGCAGCTTTTAGTCCAGAGAAAGTATCACGATGCTTAAATAAACCCTCAACATTTAGAGTAAAGCTAGAAAAGAAGACCCTACCAAAGTAAGTCTTTAGAAATATCTATAAATGTGAATGATACAGTGGAGGCAAAAGTAATCTAGAAATTCTCTGCATATTGCAGTCTCTAGGCTCATCCCTCTTCTCAAACATTGCTGAAACAAGCATTTATTTTATTGGTGCTTTGAACTAATTCATGCAACCATAATACCTTCACTTTGTTTTGAATGAATCCATTATGTTGTAATACCTTCAATATGCTCTAATGTAAAAGAACAACAAAAAACATACTCTGGTCTATTACACAGCCTGGTGGTGCTCTTGATTCCACCTCCACAAGTTCTTGAACATGAGCTATAAGGTCCCCATGGTCCCCATTCTCCATCTACAGGACGTGTCTCCATTTCTCTGCTCACACAAATTCCATGGCGGCAGTGCTGCACAGTTGACAAACAAAACAACATTTGTAAGTCAAGCAAAAGGTTACTATATATGAAAGAAAATTTAAGAGCTCACTGCTCTTAACCTGGGTCTGGACATTTTCTATAACGTTCAAATTCCTTTATGATATCTTACCCAGTGGCCATATTTTCAAAAATGCTGTCTAGAATCCTTTGCTCTCTATGAAAAGCCACTGGAAGCTGAGCATATCTTTAGATCTTGTCACTTGATTCAAATGCCTATACTAGAACCTCAAAATCCCGCTCTTGGACTCCTGATTTGTTTTCATGCACAAACTTCAAAAACAGATTTGCAGGAGTCTTGTACATATCAGATTCTTCCAGTTTAATTCAGAAATTCATGCTGATACAGAAACTGAAAAGGTATAATAATAAACACCCTGAAAACTAAAAAAGCTAGAGGAAAAGCAAATGAATTTTGAAGCATTAAGACCTTGTTTACGCTAAAAGCAAGATCATGCTTAAACTCAGACTTTTATACCTACAACAGTATTACTATTACAATGATTTTACTATTTACTACTAATTTAACAATTTAACTATTACTATTAAAACCAAAATAATACTTAAAGAAATAATAATTCTCAGAGCAAGATACTACATTGGAATGCCTATTGTGTCACTTCAGAATTGATTCCTGCTGAAGAACTACTTATTTTCAACTAAAAACCTACATCAAGGTGCCATTTTCATTTCACCCGCTCAGATTTACATTATTGACAAGGGAAAGGTTGCCACACTGGTCTGTGGTGGTCGTGTCAGTTATGAGATTTCGCCACCCTGTATATGTAAGCTATTGTTATTGTTCATAGGAAGTAGCAATTACTAGCTGTTTTTACAGAAGAATCAAATGATCGGTCTCTTGCTTCTAAGTATTTACTGTCTAAGTCCCTGACTCTGCAAATATTTATCCACATCACTGGTTACTCAAAAAGTACGGCTAAAAAGTCTAAATGAGAATCTTATGATTGGTGCAGGTGTGACTTTTTCCAAAGAATTTGCAGGAATTACAAGCGCTAATCCTATTGATGACTTATGGCAGTTGGAATTCTATTTCACTTGTATGGTTTAGAAAATCCCAAGTCATATATTTGATCACAGAATAGTTGAATAGTTCACATACTAAAATAGAATATTTACTAGATACTATAACGTCAGTACTATGTCTTCTGCTGACTTCTCTGTAGATAAATGTCCTCATATTTGTCCTTGACTTCAGCTACCCTCTGAAGCATCAAAGACCACCTACACCTGGAGACAAGACACCAGGCAGGATGAACTACGTGGGGTCAGTGCTCATACAATAGAGAGAATTGTGTATTTTAGATGACTAAATGCAAACTCAGGATTAGACCGATGATCAGATTTGTTGTCAGAAGGGATTCTCCCAGTCATTGACTGGGAGTGGCTTACTCCATCGTTCCCTGCAGTACATGCTTGGATCAATCACTGGAATCATCAGAACAGATCATATCAACTCAACAGCTTGTTATTTCTAAAGTTTAGGCTTTGCATCTCTACTTCCTGTGGCATAAAACAGCTTGGTATTACTCTAAAGTCTTAAAGGTTTCTGTCTAACTAAACTCTCTGGCACATAAAACGATTTAAGGACCTCTGATACACAGAAGATAAAATAGTCCAAGGATTCCATCCCTTTAAAAACTAATTTAAATGTTCCATAGAAGTTCTCAAGAGTTATTCTAACATTACAAACTTACTGTAGGAACTATCAATTAACATAACTTTAACTTTGCATACAGAAATGATGTATGCAAATCTTTCTAAATATACCTGAACGGCACAAAACTGATATGTTGTTGAACGGTTTTATTACTGCATAAAAAAAAATCCTAGAGGCAATTTTTTTCCTAAATTAGTATATATTATTATTATATTGATACCTATGCTCTTAAGCTAACAATCATTTTCACAGAATCACAGAATGGTTGAGGTTGGATGAGACTTCTGGAGGTCACCTGGTCCAACCCCCTGCTCAAGTAGGGACACCCAGAGCAGGGTGCCCAGCACCACGTCCAGGTGGGTTTTGAAGAGCTCCAAGGAGGGAGATTCCACAACTTCTCTGGGCAACCTCTGCCACTGCTCCATCACCCTCAGCACAGAAGTGCTTCCTGATGATCAGAGGGAGCCTCCCGTGTTCCAGTTTGCGCCCACTGCCTCTTGTCCTGTCACTGGTCACTACTGAAAAGAGCCTGGCTCCATCCTCTTTGTACCCTCCCTTCAGATATTTATATACATTGAAGAGATCCCCTCTGAGCCTCCTCTTCTCCAGACTCAACAGTCCCAGCTCTCTCAGTCTTTCCTTATAGGACAGGTGCTCCAGTCCATCATCTTCACAGCCCTTCGTTGGACTCTCTCCAGTATGTCCATTTCTTCTTGTACTAGGGAGCCCAGAACTGGACCCAGCACTCCAGGTGTGGCCTCATCAGTGCTCAGCAGAGGGGCAAGATCACCTCCCTTGACCTGCTGGCAATACTTTGGCTAATGCAGCCCAGGATACCATTACCCTTCTTCGCGTTAAGGGCATATTGATCGCTCATGTTCAATTTTGTGTCCAGCAGGACCCCTAGGTCCTTTTCTGCCAAGCTGCTTTCCAGCGAGGTGGCCCTCAGAATACACTGGTGCATGGGATTGCTCCTCCCCAGGTGCAGGAAACTGCACTTCTCCTTGTTGAACTTCATGAAATTCCTCTCAACTCATTTCTCCAGCCTGTTGAGGTCCCCCTGAATGGCAGCACAACCATACGGTGTATCAGCCACTCCTCCCAGTTTTGTGTCATAAGCAAAATTCCTGAGGGTGCACTCTGCCCCATCATCCAGATCATGAATGAAGATGTTAAATAGGACTGGACCCAGTACTGACCCCTGGGGTACACCACTAGTTACTGGCCTCCAACTAGACTTTGCACCACTGACCACCACTCTAGGGGCTTGGCCATTCAGCCAGTTTGTAATTCACCTCACTGTCTGCCCACCCAGCCCATACATCTACAGCTTGTCTATGAGGATCTTACTGGTGACAGTGTCAAAGGCCTTACTGAAGCCCAGCTACACAATATCCATTGCTTCCCCCTCATCTACTAGTCCAGTTCCACTTGGGCTCTAGCTTTCCTAATTTTATCCCTGGATGCTCAGACAATGTCTCTGTATTCCTCTCAGGTTATCTGTCCTGCTCCCACACTTCCTCTTTGTGATTGAATTTGGCAGGAGCTCCTTGTTCATTCATGCAGGCATCCTGGTGTTTTTGCATGACTTCCTATTCTTTGGGAGAGACCCCTCTTCAGCCAGAAGGAGGTGATCCTTGAATATTAACCAGCTTTCTTGGGCTCCTCTTCCCTCTAGAGCCTTATCCCACAGTACTCTACCAAGCAGATCCTTGAAGAGGCCAAAGTCTGTTCTCTTGAAGTCTCTGGTTGTAAACTTGCTATTCACCCTCCTCTCTGTCATCAGGATCCTGAACTCCACCATCTCGTGGTCACTGCAGCCAAGGCTGCCTTTGACCTTCCCATTCCCAACAAGCTCTTCACTGTTGGTGAGTATGAGGTCCAGCAGAGCACATCTCCTCATTGGCTCCTCTATCACTTGGAGAAGGAAGTTATCATCAATGCATGCCAGAAACCTCCTGGATTGCTTGTGCCCTGCTGTGTTGTCCCTCCAACTGATATCAGGGTGGCTGAAGTCTCCCATGAGGACCAGGGCCTTGCTCTCCAAATAGGAATTTGTTATAGAATCAGATTCTCCCTTCTGAATTATGCCTGAACTCTTAATCCAATTTGGCAATAAAATTGCCTGCCTGTATAGTTCTTGGTCACACTGACTTGCGCATTGGCCATGTCTTTTAAGCCCTGAATGCCCTCCTCTAACTAAGAATACTACCATTCAAGATGATTTCCAGCACAAAGCAAACAAAGAACAAAAGCTAGATTTATCTTGTTATAATACTATTTAAATGATTCAGCAAACTGGCCACTCACTTGATACTCACACTAATGCTGTAACTTAATACCAAAAAGACACCATTATTTCACTGGGTATCTGCATATCACTGCAGTGCTTACTGTTAGTTTTTATTACTTTTTTCCAGATGCCTTTAGGGTACCTTTGTACCTCAACCTTCTAGTACCTTTAGGAGGTAAAACAACTACTAACATAAAAGATATAGCTACACTATGTGAAAGTATAAGGTAAACGTGAGGAAACATTAAGATCTTGCCTTTCCAAGAATTGTCATTAACATCGTATGAAATAATATTTTACTACTATAGGCTGAGGATTCTAAACCCCATGTCACAAAACAAATACCACATCCAAATATGGGACTAGGACCTAAAGTTTAGGTTCTTCTTCCATCCACAAAAACATTTACAATAACTTGAAGGGAGAGTTCAGGAAAAGACAGAGTTGTAAAATGAAATTTTATACCCACAACAGCATTATTTTGATCCATAAAAATGCAAAGCACATGTTCACATCTGGGATTTTAATAGCTTATTCAACAAACTTGTCTCAGCTATTATTTTGCTGCATTCCTACAGAAGCAACATGATGAAGTCACAGTAGAAAACTCAGGTACCAGACGCATTCCAGATGTTCCTCTTTGCTTCCTTGAATCATTGCTTCACTGAGAATACTATGATACACAGAACTCTCATAAACTTAAATATAATCACTAACATTTTTTTCCTACACTTGTTATGGCAAATATAATGTATGCATCATGTAAAACAGCTGTCACTTCTAATTCCAAACACACTGATTACAGCAAGTGGCAACTCTGCATTAGCTAGGGTCAAGAGTAGCTTTTCTGTCAAAAAGGCAGTAATTCTGACCCAACTGGGAAAAGAGTATGAACCTTAGAAGTTACATAGATTCAGCATGTAAGCCAATGAGCAAGGACTGAAAATAAGAACATCCACTCAGATGAATGCAAAAGTACACAAATCTCAGAGCTATTGTTTCTGGCTGTATTTATCTCTTCAGAATGTTCTGATTCATCCCCTTGAAATGAATGTATTACTACAGAACTCTCTCTGCCTCGTCTGCTGCAAATGGATATAAGGAAATCTTCTGCTGCACTTTATACCTATGTTTGTTCTCCTGCTTCTTCCTGCAATACAGGTACTTCTCATAGCCTTGCCATACCTCCTTTCCAAGATAAGGTCAAGCATGGAACCAGGCAGACTGGGCTCAGAGAAGCCAGACCAAGATGAGAAGTGTGGTCTAGCACATAAAATGACAGTGAAAATAGAGTTGTTACTAAAATGAATATGCAAGGCAGAAGAAATGGAGTAGTAACTAACTGAAGCTGTAACTTCACAATGAATTACACAATGAATTATTCTTTCAGATTTACTACCTACACGTATTGCACTCATAAGACAGTCAAGCAATACAATGATTTTAAAAGAAATCAATGCATGAGTAGAAACCTACAACTGCAGAACAGCAAACATACCTCAGAATCAGAGACTGGCACTTCTCTTACTGATCAAAGCAATCCTTTCTTGGTCTGCATCCACACTCTCAAGTGTCCCTTGAGACACTATGGCTGTGTGTCTATAAAGGGACCAGGATGACATCTTAATTCACTCTACAGCTATTATGGATATTTATAGAGACACTAGCTCAATATACTATCTGCAGTGAATAGAGGTAATAAACTTTTCTCACACACATACACACTGGGCACATCCTTTCCAATCAGACTGATATTTGTGTCGTGTGGCTCCCTTCTTCTTGTTAAACAGATTTTTCCAAACTTCTCTGACATTTGCAGTGGTGCGTAAATATCAAACTGCCATTATGTAGAACACTGGGACAGCAAGTCAGAAGGCTTCTCTACATGAAGAGATCTCCGTAAAAGAGGAGATGGCCAAAACAGTTTCACCAGCTCCAGGACATGAAAAACTTTGGATCTGAATCAAATAGCTACGTCCTACCCATGTCTTCTAAACTCAAATGCAACAAGGAAACCTAAGAGGAAGTGAGGTGAAAATCATACAAGCATAGAATCATAAAATACCCTGAGTTGGAAAGGACCCACAAGGATCATGAAGTCCAACTCCTGGGTCCACACAGGTCTACCCAAAAATCAGACCATATGCCTGAGGGCATTGTCCAAACACTTCCTAAACTCCAGCAGGCTTAGTGCCTTGACCACTTCTCTGGGGAGCCTGTTCCAGTGCCCGACCACCCTCTCAGTGAAAAACCTTTTCCTAATATCCAGCCCAAACCTCCCCTGTCACAGCTCCATGCCATTCCCTCGGGTCCTTTTGCTGTCACCAGAGAGCAGAGATCAGCGCCTGCCCCTCTGCTCCCCTCGTGAGGAAGCTGCAGGCCGCCATGAGGCCTCCCCTCAGTCTCCTCTTCTCTGGGCTGAACAAACCAAGTGACTTCAGCTGCTCCTCATACATCCTGCCCTCTAGACCCTTCATCATCTTCATAGCCCTCCTTTGGACACTCTCTGATAGTTTTATGTCCTTCTTATACTGTGGTGCCCAAAACTGCACACAGCACTCGAGGTGAGGCCGCACCAGTGCAGAGCAGAGTGGGACAATCACTTCCTTCAAACAGCTAGCAGTGCCATGCTTGATGCACCCCAGGGTACGGTTGGCCCTTTTGGCTGCCAGGGCACTCTGTTGACTCATATTCAACTAGAGTAAAAAGATTTACTCTAACTTGTTCACTTTTCCTAAATATCCATCAAATTAGCTGCTACTTGGAATGTCCCTACAATAAGAATTATGAAGGTTAAGAAAAATAAACTGGGACAATAAAAGCATTCCAGTTTCTCTCCTAATGGAAAATAACTCTTACAATTATTGTAATACACAGGGACCTCGTCTGATATCTTGGTCCTCAATGAAGCATGTAAATACTTTCCTTAATGTCATTTATTATGTTTTTAATTTGCATATATATTGCATGTATTAGTATAGAGTTCCTCTATTAGAACAGAAATAATAACTGTATATGCTAAATTCATAGGCTACCTCAGATAATCATACAGCAAAGTTCTTAATTCTGAAGATACTCCCATGGTAACTTTGATTACAGAGACAAGAAAAAAAGCACTAACCATTTAATATTTTTCATATCATTGTGCCTCAATACACAATAAAAATAATATTTAAATAAAAGTAACATTTAAATAAAAACTTTATGTTACGGTTATATAATATTACTGTCTTTAGGAAGACAATCCAGGATTGTATACCTTTGGATGTCTCTCACAAAAAAACACCAGAAACAATTTTCAAGCAATGACTAATGTAGTCCTATGTTCTGCAGAAATTCACAGCTGCAAAATTAGTAAATGTTCACACACAGCATGTCCAGATATATTTACTATTATTTTCTCTCTGAAATACCGATTAGGCAAAAAAGTTTAAAGGCTGCATCCTCTGCTTCAGGGAAGTTCTGTGTGATGTTAGAAGACCTGGCAGAAGCTTAGACTTCCTATGGATCTCTGTGAAGCCAAAAAAGCAAACAAAAAGCACCTGAAGTGATGTAACACAACAGGAGTATCAATGGAGCAAGAAACTGTTCTCAGAGACAGCAGAATTGCTACATACAGGCTACTGTCAAATCTAAGCACTCAGAATGTATGTAAAGAGAAGGAGGAAGAGAGAAATTTTCAAACTTTGGTAGAAGCCCAGCAAGTAAGCATAATTCATTTTTGCAGATAACTCTAAGATGAACAAAGTACAGTTTCGTCAAATCAAATGAATTTTACTAGACAGCAAATTGTAGTAAATGGTTTCTATTTAGTAAAATTAATTCTAGATAATTAATAATATTAAGTCAATAGAATTAATACAGGAATTGTTCCAATTCCCAAGAAAACATTTTCTTTATTCTCTACTAAGACACTGAAATAAGTTAGGCTGCATTTTCCCTTTAGCATTATAAGAAAAACTTACCTGTACCTATTACCAATATTACATAAGTTAAAAAGTCACTGAGCTCTACAGTTGAGTGCACCATGGGACATACTAAACCATTCTCTTTCAAAAAGCTTGCATGCTGACAGGTTGCATACGACAAAAAGATATTCCATTGCACTCAGAAACAGCAGTTCATTCATTCTTCATTAAAGCAGACTTGAGAGTCTCTAATATTACTAGATTTGTATCTTCTTGTATTTTAGGAAAGCACAGATACAAGGACTGTTAGACCACTCCATACAGCAAGATCCACTAATCAGATACACAATTTGAAGAAAAACAAAAGATTACTGTGAAAGTAAACTCATGTGTCAAATCTAAGCTTAAAATGTTCATTCTAAAACTGCAAATGCCTTAAATACATCTTTTCTGTATTTATCACAGCAAAAATGCTGCAAGCACCAAATATAAATGTATTCAGCGTGCTAGCAAATACTAGTTACAATAACTAGTCACGACGTCTTATTCCCACTAAAATCAAAAGAAACTCACCCACTGAGCTTGAAAGGAGCTGTCCCTTAGACAGAAACAGATGACAATTTGTCAGATTAATTGCTGTTCTTTCTTACATCTTTCAGAGGTAATGACTGTAATTAGCTCTTCACTTCCTAGAGAAAACTGGTTTCACTGCACTAATTGCATAAAATAGGTTTTTGTATTCTTATATAAAAGAAGTGCTCTGATGTTGGCAAATTAAGAGTCAATTGAATTAAACGTTACACATGAAGTTTGTATAAATGATGAACTTCCTTTCTGATCAATGAGTGACTGAAAAAATGGATTAAATGTTATATACCATGTTATATCATCAGAGGTAAACAAGCAAGGCTTCCCTCGCAACCTTCAAATAACTTTTCCTAATTTTGCAAGAGAGAAAGAAGACATTTCTGAGACAAGTTTACCCACTAAATTCTTATCCATTAGGACAGTATTTTCAAACTCCTCACTACTTATGTCTTATTAAATACAGAAAAAAAAATCTTTAAGGATTAAAAGTTTGGGGGGAAATTTAGTAATAACTGAGTGAAATATTGTAGCTTATTACACCTAGAAGTTAGACCAGATTTTTTTTTTAACCATTTTTGAATGTATAAAATCATTAAAAGATAAAAATTAACATTGCTCCCGCAGACCCTGAAGCAGGCAAAGCACACTACTATTACAAGCAGCTCAGCATAATAAACCTGCCAGACTTAAGATAAGTCTGTCATATCTGAGCATGTCAAAATCTCTGAAATATTTATTTTCACAGTCCCCTGATGGGTGAGAAAATATTTTTGTTTGCTGGTAGTGAGACAGGGAGAAGCCAAAGACTAGATCAGCAAAGAACTCAAGCACCTTATTTCTGTCCATGTCCCAAGCTACATACAAATCCAAAACTAAAACCCTCCAATCCTCACTGTTAACACTGGATTCAACTAACATCCACCAGTACTTCTGCTTCTATCAAAGGTATAGTAATATATACCTTTGGTTCTATAGCAAAGGTATACTAAAGGTATTTTAAATGCCTTGACTATGTCTAGTAACTAGATATTCATGGCCCTTGTGGACAGACCAAGACAGGTTATGTCCTCAGAGGATACAGATCAAGCTCTGCACTCAAAAAAAACCCAGCCATATGAGGAAGTAGTGAGCTGTCCTCTTATCTTCCAAACACTCTTTATGAAATAAACCAACAAGCAGAGTGTAAGAAGTCCAGCTTCCATTTCTTCCTTTTTATGTCTCAAAAAATTCAATCCATCCCTCATACAGCCAGGTAGAGTAAAACACATTATGGAGTAAGCGGAAGAGAGGTTCTGGTTTTTAGCCCTGAACAGATCCAAGTATCTTGAATTATGTTACAGTAGGCAAGACAGAATATGAGTGTGAGTTATGTGTGGTTAAGATACTTACTGGAATAGATGAAAAGGTACTGATACATGCTTTCACATTATGTCTGGAACAAATATAAGACACAAATATCTACTGAAACCAGGAGTCTAATCCAAAAATTCTTTTTCCAAAAAAGTGTACTCTTATACCTAAGTCACTCATACTTAATTAGTTCTGGCTCAGTGAAACAGCCTCAAAAAAAGAAACTGGGGAAATATGCTTGGGATGTTTGGTTTCCAGGAAATTCATCTTTGGAGCACTACTGATGCGGGGAAAAAAAAAAAAAAACTTGTTATGAACGATCTAAAGTTTTCAAACAACTGAAGGGAGGATAGCAACTTTCTCCTGAGGTCTTCCACTTACTAATGTGGCACCTGTAAACTTTTATCATTATTCTGTAAAAATAACCTATGTTATTTACGTCATAACGTTACAGGACTAAGAGAAACTTTGCAGGTAAAGTCCGGTAGATACTGTTCACACAATCAGTATACTACAGGAGTAGTACTGCCACACAGCAAGTGCTGATCTTTCTTATCTACATCAATGATTTTGCCACATGCAAGCTCTGAGAAACAAATGAAGGCTTACCATTCCCATACCACAAACTGTTCCATCAGCTAAAGGCATGTGCTGAGTACGACATCCCTTGTGAACTCCTTCTGTGCTTGTGCACCATAAGCGTTTGCATTGTTTCTAAACAAAAAACAAGATTACCTTTGTTGTACCTGTAACACCACTTTAGACATTAGCTGGGATATTTGCATTGTTTTTTTCATACTATGTGGGTTTAATTTCTACGATCAGTACTATTATTTTTCACAGATAACTTCTCCCTCACCCCCCAAAAAATAGATTTTGCATAACATTAGGCAGGAATGTGGAATATTTGAAACAGACCTCATCAGAAATAATAGATGACTTTGATTCAGTAGATAATTTAATAAAGCATGTAAGAAATTACGGTTGATACTATGCAGCAGTTTGAGAATAATACCCAGATAAAGACACTAATTGGAATTATTTTTAAAAACCACACTGACCAGAAAATTAAGAAGAAAACCTTCTTTTCAGATTGCTAGAAAGATTCTTAATGGACAAGTACCATTTATGGATTACTAAATTTACAAAGCCGTCTTCAGTAACCATCCCCAGGTCTTTGAATACCTCTTTACTTTTCTATAATATTCCCATAAAGCCTGACTCTTCCTAAGCAGTACTTTACCTCAACAACAGCTCCATTTAATTCATTCTGAATCTGATCTCAAATTCTCTCCTCTAAACAGCTTCAACAAGCCATGCCATACAAGTACAGGTATTTGACAAGTTGGTCCAAAACCTAACTCTGTGTGATATCTTGACAGAAATGAAGTCATCATAATGTAATTGTCATTATATATCGTACTGGCAAACAGGCCACATTAATTTTTCAAAATGCAACTAAGCAGGTAAGAAAGCTGTCATTGTAATATAGTGGCTATGATCATAGAATCATAGAATATCCAAGTTGGAAGGAACCCACAAGGATCATCAAGTCCAACTCCTGGGTCCCCATAGGACCACCCCAAAAATCAGACCATGTGTCTGAGGGCATTGTCCAAACACTTCTTGAACTCTGTCAGGTTCGGTGCTGTGACCACTTCCCTGGGGAGCCTGTTCCAGTGCCTGACCACCCTCTGAGTGAAGAACCTTTTCCTGATATCCATCCTGACCCACCCCTATCGCAGCTCCAAGCAGTTCCCACGGGTCCTGTCGCTCGTTACCAGAGAGGAGAGATCAGCGCCTGCCCCTCTACTCCCCCTTGTGAGGAAGCTATAGGCTGTGATGAGGTCTCCCCTCAGTCTCCTCTTCTCCAGGCTGATGTGAAAATGTTCATAAGAAGTGTTGAAGTAATTCCTTTTCAGTTGCAGGAAAACATAATTTATTCAGCTTTAGATATTTTAAAGGAATTGTAGTCATATTCACAGATGTGCAAATCAAAATTAATTCATCCTACTTTTAATTCTTCACATTTCTAGCTTATGGAGCTGCAGTGCTTTCTACTGAACAATTCCCCTTCAGCAGAATAGAATCTGACCAGGTTGGATGGGCTTTGAGGAACCTGGTCTAGTGCAAGGTGTCCCTGCTCATGGCAGGGGGGCTGGAACTAGATGATCTT
This sequence comes from Anseranas semipalmata, assembly GCA_013399115.1. NCBI lineage: Eukaryota > Metazoa > Chordata > Aves > Anseriformes > Anseranatidae > Anseranas > Anseranas semipalmata. Next base: position 597,188 of record VXAA01000923.1, on the reverse strand, counting down.
TAAGGCCCCTTCCAACCTAAGACATTCAATGATTCTACGATATTTCAGGATAAAATTATTCCGAAAATTGAGTGACTGAGATTTCATTTTTAAGCCTACCTCTCAGCAATTTTTAGTACCTATTAAGCATGAGTCTGTGCATTGTTCACTCACCAGATAGGGGCACACTTGAGACCCAAGACCAAACATAAGTTCACACTGCTTATTGACATCATACATTGATCCAGGCAGCTGAGAGGAAAGATCATATATTCTTCCACTGGGTTTGTCTAGGAGACATTCACCATAACCAGTACTGTTGTAAAAACAGGAACAAAATGTGAATTAATCATTCCTAATTAATGCATTGGGAGCATATTTATACAACACTTACACGTGCATATCTCAATGCAATTATGGGTTTGCACGTGCACCTGACTAGATAATGACTTTAATTATTTGTAATTAATAAAATAAACCAGGTCACTTGATTTTCCTTTACTGGATTATGCATTATATCCACCAAACACAGCTTAGGTTTTTTGCTTTCTGACTGTCATTTCTCATTTTCACAATCTTACCAGAAAAAAGATGACAGTGACTAAAATTATACCTACTACTTAACATTTTTCTGAAATAAAAACTCCCTAAAATAAAGTGTGCCTGACCTGTTAAAATCATACTAAATAGTTCTTCAATAACCAAGGCCATGATATTTAAAAAAAAATATGCTCTTAGCTTTACATTTTGAGTGTAACTTTACTGAAACCATGGAACTACTCATCATTGAAAGAGTTAAACACTTGTCATTTCTGGAGGATTGAGGCCGTACAAGTCAGTGGTTAAAGCCAGTATCAACACAAAAGTGGTACTTAAGCAATACTTTTAAAATACTTTCCAGAACGACACAAAATTGAAAAAAAAAAATGTGCATAGCATTATACTGGTACTTACTCAAGAAATTCCGTGATGTATTTTTGACTGCATTTTGACCAGGTCCATGGACTTGTATGGTAATTTAAAGTTGGAGCCATCACATGGTATTGATGTTTAATTCCAGCTTCTTTACATTTAAAACTGTCGTCATGTGGCACGTTAAATCTAAAAAACAAAACAAACAAACTCTAAAACAAATTCAGCAATAATTAATTGAAAAGCTTCTGTTGTATCAGCAAAAGCTACAGTTTTGAGTTTGAAAATACCTTAGAACTGTAATAGGACTCGCTTATTATGATTATCTGACATTATGCCAATAATGCTGAACACAGTAAGGATTTTACAATTGCACAATTCTTTAGTTCACCAGAAAAATCCCAGTGTTTTGGGAGTACAGCTTTTTAAATGAACAACCCATCTACTGAACTGAATATACAGGTCGTATCTAGACTGTCCATAACATATTACCCTAGTATTCACATCACAACTCTTACTATTCAATAACAAACTTCAGAGCACATTGACATCATATTTATGCAACTAATACTTTACTATATTTTATAACTCAGTTTAAGTAACATGATAAATGGTAGGTATGTAAATGAACTGCCAGAAGTATGAAAATCAACCAGCTAGCTACTGAGCTCTGTAATGCCCTTGTTACCTACACTGTGGCACGCCTCATGGAGCTAGAGTATAGCACCTTTCTGCCATCATTGATGAGGTATGCTTCATAAAATAAAATACTGTCGTCTCCTCTTATTTTTCTCTGTAAAGTATTTCTCTTTGTGTTACTCTATTGTATTTAGAAAGGATCAAAGAGAAGGAAGAATATTTCTGTATTACATTAACAAATGTCTTTTCTTAAACTCCTACCAGGACTAGAATGCAAGTGGAGTTAACAGGGCTATATTGCACATCTAAGATACCTGTCCCAGTGTCCCAACCAGTTGATATGACAAAAGAACAGCAGACGACTGTATGGCCAGTGTCTTCCATAATCCAGGTTTAGCAAGTGGCCAGGTTATAAACCTCATGGATTCTCTACCTCTAGGTGGCAGGCAGAGCTGACTTTGCAAGGGGCAAAAACAGTGAGAGTGTTCTAAAAGGATGTAGCAGACTGCTCACTCTTAGAAAAGTAGAGCCCATCACTGTAAACTGGTCATATTCAAAAGGAAAACAAAAACTTTACCCACTGGGAAATAGGTACTTACACATGTCCAAGCTCATGTGCTATAGTAAAAGCAGCACTTAATCCATTTTCTTCACTTATAGAACAGCTGCGTAGTGGGTCACACATTGTACCTAGCTCTGCCAAACCTGCAAAATTAAATTCTTATATAAAAGCTTAATAGAACAAGCTTTCACATAGAAGGAGTGACTCTATAAATGAATGCTACAGCACAAGAGTTGAAAGTAATGCATCAACTACACAACCAAATTTACAGAAAACCAACTACCACCTGACATCACAGTATGTGCCAGGGCAGAACAGCATTGAAAAGATTATTTTTTTGTCTGTCAATTAAACTTTACATCTATTTTCTGTTTTCTTTTCCTGATTATCTCCTACAGTAAGATTATTTTACAGATTTTCTCTTGTAAGATTAAAAAAGAATAACTCACCTAGAGTATCACACTTCTCTCTAGCTCTGCAGATATCTTCCCTTGAAGAAAAAGATTTATTTGAAATTACTGGAGCAAATAAAAAGTACTTCAATTTAAAGTATTTCACTGTTGCTGCATTATTTACAGCAGTTGCAAATCTCAATTCTCAATTTTTAATCTTGCTGTCCATTCAAACAATTTGCATTCTTGTGAAAGAAGTAATTTACATTCACAACACAATGCTCACAGTATTACTTTTTATCTAGCTTGTAAAGAATAAAAATTGATATATTATGCTATTTCTCTACTATGTTCACAAGTGTAAAATGCTGCTGAAAATGTGCAGATTCCAGTATACTTGCATCTACCTTACACGGTGGAGCAGATGCGAAAATAACAATGTAAAATTCAGGATAAATATCAAACAGTTTTAAGTGCTGGAGTGCATCCAATTTGAACACTTGGTAAAAAATTAATGAAAAGGAAACAAGAGAGGATATTTTTCAGTGAATGAACGTCAGAACCTCTCCACTGAGGAAATCAGTATAGAGGAAGAATACGCACTAATATTTTAACATTTTCCATTTGTAAGCTTTTGGCAGTTCTAATTATGCCTGGGCTATAAAAAGTGGCATCACTTCATCCTTTAGCCAATTCCATTATGTACAACACCATGTCCCAGTCACGTGTGTGTACCATGGTTAAAGAACTAATTTCCTTGTAACAATTTCAGGTCTAATTAATTTTCATTACCTTTAACATAAGCTTGATCAAATGGTTAATTACCAACACAGCACCGTAAGACTAATTTCTGATGTACTGATCACCTGTGGTTAGGGAAATGCAAGATATTCTTTATTCACTCCAATTAACTATGAACAGTATCTGTGGGACAGTTAAAAATAATTATGTAAGAAAGAAAGTGAAGCATTTGTCTCACCTAGCTGAGTAATTTTGGCTATTTCAGATACCATACCTAGTGATAAGAACAGCAGTATCATGATGAGAAGGGTGAGCATCATCCAAAATGTTTTGTGCTTGCTGCCATAAGCAAAAATTACGAAGTGTGGTAGCTGCATTAAAAGTGATAGTGGGTCCTTCCTAAGCAAGAAATGTCCAAGAAACAAAACAAGGATTGTAATATTCACATATTTGCACTTATTATTTTGTCGTTTGTGCCCCCAGTTTTCAAATCAATGACTGTGAGTGAAAAGGAAGTCAGAAGGACTCCACACAGGAGTTCACCCACACAGATTTGTTTGCAGAATCAGAATCAGGATCTTAATTTAGCTAAAAGTCATCAGGCATGAGAACCCTTTTTTTAATCAATGCATCATGTGTTAGATACAGAAAAATAGGGTAGCAAGACATTTATGATAAATAAATATAAAAACATATACCTGAAAAATGTATACTTCTTACAATTTAAAATATTACAGTTGTTAACTTTCTTGCGCTGAAAACTTTCAGTCAAAACCCTCTATAAAAGTTGCCATTTCCCAGTCATATTTGCATGAATAGTTATGTCATAAGCTTTCACATAGTATCTGATTTAAGCCCATTTAGGTCAACAGGAGATGCTAACAGACAGATGGCAAAATACAGGCATTAAATAAAGGCTCTGCAGTTAACCTCTGTATACATTCATTAAATCTGCACTGTGCTACCAGCATATTTAACATTTTTTCTCCTTTTCTAGAATAAAATTATATAGTTAAATTTAAAAAAGTATTTAACATACTTTAAAGTTTGGAATTATAATGCAAATTTATATATTTTATTTATTTTACTAGAAATATTTTTATTTTTTATTTTTCCTACCTGTTCATTGTGGATTACAATTAACTTTACAATAACAATATTTATAAGATTTCCAATACTTGAATCTTTATAGATTGCTGCAACCTAAAGAGGAAGAAGTCAGAAGATTACAATATTAAACTCATCTGACAAATTCTATTTCATTTTGACATGCAAACAAGTTATCAAAGAATAACTAGTTGCTATACAACAGACGTCTCAGGCACCTTTCTACCCAAGGGTTTGGTAATAAACCTGAAGTAGTTGCCCAGTTTTAAACTGCTACCTCAAAACAGCTTACATTTACTACACACACCAGGGTCAGAATAAGCACGCATGATATTTTCCAGTACTATTCTCCACATAGAAGGTAATTATCCTACAACAGTTTTCCTAAATGCTAAAAATGCAGTTTTTAAATATCCAAATAGTTATAATTTTATGCTCATTTCCAAACACTTAGACACTAAATTGATAAGCTTAGTGTAGCAAGTACGCCTATTATACACTGGAAGACCTGTAGTTTATTGATAAAATATCGAAGACAGAAAAAGAGTAACGTCACTGGGACCATCATAGACATAACCTGGTTTACACAGATGATTTTTAGAATTAATACATAAAATACTAGAGGGCTTCAGAAAGCAACTTTGAACCAGTAAATTTTTGCCTTTACTTTTGACAGAAGCAGGACTGAGTTGTAAAGCTGTACCGAAAGCATACCTGACACACTGTACAAAGGTTCCTTTCCTCATTCGTGAATTTGTATTTACATAACCAACAGGTATTATTATATATGATATTGCCCCAGAAATTGTGATCCACTGCCATACACCAAAGTAAACCAGTTGGAAAGTTGTTATTCATAAATGCAGTAAAAAAGTTTATTTACTCTCAATAACAGCTTCAGACATCCCATCCATATGGATTCCACAATTTGGCTTAAAGCAGCTAGTAACAGCCTCATCTAAATGAAAGCTGCCACCAAACACAGAAGCACTGACTGACTCTCCTCCCCTCTGGCTTGTGCTAAGGCTGCAAGGCTACAAAAGGAACATGATCAAGGAACTGATCAAGCTGAAAAACAGTATTTTTTCTTCTTTTTTTTTGTATCATGTTATATTGATCAACATGATCTCATCCTTGGTGCAGCCTCTCCAGCACAAGCGGTGATGGGGGGAACGGTGCAGTATAAACTTCTTTCAAAAGTAGCCTACACTTGAACTGGCTCAATCCGCCTGCGAAACAACAGCCTTGCTCTCTGTGAATCCTACATACCTGAGACCAAGTAATTCTGACAAAAGTTGGAACTGACAGAGCCCTGGCTCCCCGTGACTCACACCCTCCCTTTCTGTAAACTGGATAGAGTACAATGTGCAGCACTGTCCTTCATTCCTTTGTTGACATACAAGCCGGATATAGAGGACTCTATAATAGCAGGGAGGGAGTCAGAATTTTGGACTCCATGTGGAAAACATATTTCAGAGAAGCCCAGCTATTGTCTGTTTCCTTCCATATGGATTCCATTCTTGGTTACTAACCAGCAAGTGTCCAGTTATACCGTGGAGCATCTCTCCAGCGCTCACTGAAGAGTTCCATTAGGAACAGAAACATTCAGAAGAACTTTATTAAAGAACAGGTGCCTGCACAGGTATAGCTCAAGCACTACAGATTTAAAAATGAGAACGTATGCAGGTGCAAATCTGAATTTGAATGGAATAAACTACCATTTTACTACTATCAAAACTACATTTAAACTACCACAAATTATCAACCTCAAAATGTTTTCTTATAGTTTGAGATCCACTCCAATAAACCTAGAGAGGATATTTCTATATATTTATCCTTCTTGTGAAAGATCACAAACAGTCTAGGTATGTTCCTGAACGAATTGTCCTCTTAAAATAACACCATTATCCCATTCATCTCACGTAACAAACATTAAGCTATCTGTCTAGCCTTGTCCAACAGTCAATTGAGAAGAAGAACAGATGAACTGTCATCTAGACATGCCTATGTGAAGATACACATTTAGATATATGTATTTTCAAACAAAACAGTACAATAAATTATTTCATTTCTTCATCCACTTAAAATGGAAGGAGACTAGATGTCTAACTAACAGATGTATGAGATTAATTCCAGCCCAACTGTTTCAAGTTTTACTTCTCTTCAGCAAAGAAGAAACAGAAAACTGGTTCAGCATTCCAAAATCATGTCAGAGAGGAATCTGAGATGAGACCTGCAAGGGTCTTTGGCTTATAATGCACTCTACAGGGAGAAGACTGTCTTGAGGACTGACTCTCCTACCATTTAAGCTGATGGAAGAGCTACTTACACCGTAATCAGAGAATTTGTTAGAGCACAAACCTATACAGGAAGATTATACACATGCAATGTTAACAGAAAGATCTTTTACAGAACAGGTAACAAAGCCAGACTGTTTTATGTCTCGATTACAACGATGAAACAGGTATTGCTACAGAAATACAGTAAGCATCTTTCAATTAAGTAGGTAGTCGGAACTGAATGCTCTGAAATCCAGGGAAACAGCTGCATTTCTCTGGCTGTCAAGAGCTGTCAAATAAAGTGACACTGGATACATTGGACAAATACTTATACAGGATTTGTCCAGTTCTACAAGAGCTTATTTCAGGTAGAACAGTCAAAGTGATTGAGGACTGGATGGGGTTCAGCTGACAACAAATAATACCACGAGTGCCTAAACTAGGTCTATCATAATCTTCAGGTCAGCATTACCCTTCAGTTTCAGAAAGGCCTTCAGTACTATAGTATGTGAGAGGAAGACTCAGTTTTGGTCCTGGGTGACTAAAAGGATTTGGGCAGGGAGTCCAATCTGAAGCCTTCTTGGGATTAAAACTTGGCATTTCTTGTTCTTGTTTCTTATTGTAGTCGATGTATCCTTCCTCATACATAGTAACAGGTTTCTGAAAAATCTGTTACTGTTGTATAACTGCTGTTTGTTAAGGTTATCTGCTAACAAAATCAAGAAAACAGAAGATGCAAAGGAACCAGCACAAAACCCAGCCAGGTGCCTTCCTTCCTGCCTGCTGACACAATATCCATGTAAAATGTCTGAGCAAAGCACTTCTTCAAAAGCCAATGCAAATTGCTTATACCTCAGAGAAGATGCATTATCAGACCAAGTATGAAAGAAAGAATATCTCATTGCACACCTGAAGAGCCTCTTATCCACCATATCCATGCAACATCTTATCCACGGATGCCCCACATCCATGCAACATCTGAGTTATCTACTGGCTACCTCTATCTAGAGTACATGCAGGGTCTGAAATCACGTCATTTAGATGCCTGAGGCCAGCAGTTCTTGCCAGAGTCTGAAAGCATACTTTCTCTTGTACTGGAGACAGGTCAGCACCTGTTAAACTTAAAAGCTAACACTGCTCTCTTTAACCCTATGCTTGAGTCAAAGTATGGATCCTCTGTCTCATATGCAGTTTCATGACCTCCAAACATTTTGTTGTTATTACCACTGCCTTAGAAAGATCAAGGAGCAAGACTCTGGGCTGGTAATGAGATGCTCCTACCAGTGATGTAAGGTATTTTCTGCAGGCTGGTTGAACACACGTTAAAAGAAAAATCCGGAGAGCTGAAAACCACAAACCAATCTCAAAGATTTTCTTAGGGAAATATCCAGTCTAAAATCATCAGCTGAGACTTGAAATGACAGATCAATGCAGAAATATCAAAGTTCTGGAATATGATATTATTTCTTATTTTATTGAAAAAAGTACAGGGATAAGACACCTCTTTCAATGCATTCTTATTGGAAGCATTCATAAAAAAAGGATGATGAAATGGGATAGGAATTTGACAGAATACACCATTTCTTTACAGTTTCCAGATCCACTTGCTTTATAGTGATCTAAATCCAGGCTTCACAAAAGGAGATAATAGCCAAGACAACGGGAAATAACTTTCAAGAGATTTTTCAGAGTATTGATACAGGCATCTACATCACTGAACAACAGTTCAGACTGCACAACAAAGAGAGGCAAAAAACAAACAAACAAACACGATGAAGCTAGTTATCCTTCAGTGGAAGGATCGCAGCTTTCATTTTCATGAAATTCCCAAAGATTAAAGTCAGATATTGTTATCACCTCAGCCGTGGCTGCCAGGTGACTAGAAGCAACATGGTCACAGCAAAGTTTAGTTTCTTTTGCTGTCCCTGTTGTAGCTGTCCATTACACTGGAACTATGAATTGTTGCAAACTGTCATGTTCAGAAAAGGGGCTAGAACATCTAGAGGCTGGAAAACAAGTGATATATCTAAATAGAATTGAATTTCTTCAGATCTTTTTTCCCTAAATACTGCATCACAAGACCTCTTTTTCTTTTCTTGTCTGCTACACATAACCATGGTACCAGGAGAATACAAACATTCATATCACTTGAAAGGAACACGATATCAGTTCTTAGCTCACATGTCTTCTGCAGGTTCCAACAATCTCTTATTTATCACTGTAGTGCTGAAAGGATGTGAGATATCCAGGACCTGGGAGATTTCTCCTTCACCTCTTCCATTGTCATATCCTGATTCTGCCATATATTTCTTAAGACCCCAGAATTGTCTGAAGTCATGAGATAAAGAAGTCATCACAGCATTTATTGCTTCACTGAGAGAGAATAAGAAAAAGCTGTGTTATTTCTGCCAGTGTTACTCCTAGTCTGTTCCATCTACCTTTACTGTACAAAGTTGTTTACTTAGGAGGAACCTAATACCAGTAGAGATTTCTCATGCAAACTTGCACAGATATACCTACAAACCTCACAGTAACCATCTTTTCCTACCAGTTTTATGTCATCTCCTCTCCTCTCATCCCTGTCCTCTCCAATCTACCATCCCCTGAGTTATCCAAGCAGAGGTTCCAGATGACTCCCTGTTGTGCTCTGATGAAAGCAGAATGAAAGAACACATCCCTTTAAAAAGGGGTGAGTCACCCTGTCAGGAATGCCTGGGCTCTGTCTTATCTCTAACTTGGGGACTGAGACAGTTGCAAAGATATCCCTTTAATATTGCAAAAACTTGACAAACGGTGACTTAGTCATCACCACCTACAGTATTTTGATGAAAACAGACACCAAGACTATAACAGATCACATCAAATGGCATCAGGTATGGCTCAGATGTCAAAGCATCCTTCCTTTTAGTATCTGAAAGAAACTATCTGAAAAGATTACTTCACAAGCAACAACTTTTTGTTCCCTGACCAGGCTTTTCTACCCATTAGACGCTACTCACAATCAAAAAAAAAAAAAGAAAAGACAAAGGCATTGTCTTTTGGCAATTTGTCAATTGGCAAACGTCTCCTCCTTATACGCGAGTCCAATGTGGCTTAAAGAAAGGCCTTTGTTGTAACTAAACAGAACTGAGGATTTACCATAGGAACAGGCCTTAAACACTTCTACTGAGGAGAACGACACAGAACCAAGTACTAACCTAACTATTAAATATCTAATTAACAACAACAACAACAAAATAGCTAACAGTAGCAGTAAAGAGTACTAACAGCAGTGAAGTGTAAAGATGGGCAAGTATGTGCCCGCTTACATGCTGCAGAATTTCCATCTCTGTATTACCTGATGGACCTCAAGATGTAGTGCAGTATGAGGTATTATAACATTTGATAACAGACACCCTGGAGCTGGAAAATTTGTAAGGGTAGTCAGTTAAAAAAAAAAGTGTCAAGATATGCAACAAGACTAGCTCAGAGAATTTTCTATGAATGACACTTTGAGAATAACTGTTTCCAGCTTTGTATATTATTTGGTATATAATCATATAGCAATTTTCATTTTAATGTCATAAAGAACACACGATCACGTGGTTTTATATATACAGAAGAAAAATGGTAGGGGAATGAGCTTAAGCAAGAAACAAACGGCTTTGTGCTGGCTCTCTAGTTTTCACTTAAGATAAAAGCATTGAACATTACAATAGCATTAATAGTAATACACTGATCTGAGTGAAAAGAAGAGTATAAGATCAGTCTTTCAGCAGCAGATAGGAGAAACACACTCATCACAAGATTTTGAATTCAAAAATGTATTTTGTCATTCAGATGCCACTCATACAAATGAAATATGATTAACCTACAATTTATTTCACTCTACTGCCTATTTTAAAAATTATGATTATATGACAGATTCGATAATGTCAGATATTCCTAAATGCTAGTATGCATCTGAATATTTTCCCATACTGTTTTGGAAAGCTGAAAAGTTAACAGTTGCATGGTATGAACTGCAAAGAAAGTATAAAAACACTCTTTAAATTCATGCCATATATATTAGGACAAATTCATTTAGCTGTTTTTTAATGACAGGGGGCAAGACACTGTAGCACGGATTCTCTCCAGACAGAAAATGTTTTAGGGTCTATGTTGATGATTATATACTGCCACTATGCTGTCAGAATGGCAAAAAAATATATAAACGAGGCTATGACTAGAAACATTTTTCTTTTGCTCTTAAGAGCTGTGACTTACTACCTTACATTTTACATCTAAGTAAATTATAGTAGGCATAAAATGTTACTAAAATGACAGTATTATTTCAAGGTACTTCAATGGTAATTCGTGTAATCTTTCAGATCTGTACAGATCAAAGAACAAAACAACGAAGAGTCAAAGCCTCTCTGCACAAAGAGATGTGCAGTCCACATTAGGAACTTGTCTTGATGAAAATAAAATTACCAGGTTTTAATACTATTTTATAATGGTACTGTTTTACCATTGAATAATATGATTCTATGATTCCACAGTCCCACTGCAAGTTAAATGATCTAAATTGATGCTTTCTCATTCCTCTCCTTGAATGCCTTGCCACCCTCCTCCCATACTCCAGCTCTGGCACTCACGTGGCTAGACAAGCAGCCAAGTGCACGATCTGAGCTGGCCAACTGAGCTGTACCGCAGGTGGTTTTACATGTCAGAAAGGTGAGATTACAAAGGCCTTGCTCCTAGCAGACTAATAATAGACTGAGAAGTCTACAGAAATAACTATTTAAACAGTAAATTTCTTTAAACATGTCAGTAATAAGGTGCCTGATCCAGAAAAGGACAGTGCCACAAAACATATCATGGAACCAGATGTGACAAGTTTTTGGTGTTTTTTATAGTAAGCTCCAGTGTTTTAATGAATTATTTCAACTGCTTTCTAAGATCTAGCTTTACTGTTAGGAACTTTGAACTGTTGCAACCTAAGTGCCTAAAACAGAGTCCTCCAGCCACTAAATCTATAAAGACAGAACCTACTACCTGCTACGTTGGTGCAACATTTAGAAGAAAAGAAAGAACATGGGGAGTTAAGTGATCGCAGATTTTTTTATTAATCATTTCGCGTTAAATAATGCCACTATTTATTGTATTTCAATATAAAAGTTTCGATAAAGTCCTAAGCCTTTCTGCAGCAAAGGTATTCTCTGTACTTTTAAATACATATTTCAATAAGCAATAAAAAGCATTTCCAAGACAGAGTAAATACTCATTCCAGTTTAAATGCATTCCAGTTTCAGTTCAATAGGATTACTTACATGCTGAGAGTTAAGCCTTTTCAGGTTGAATTGGATGAGTGACAAGACACTTAAAACCCTAAAAGTATTTAGCAGTATATTTCAGTTCTTATTTTCCACCCATAAAAAAGTACCCTATAGCAGCAAGTTTACTATTCTGGTTTTGTTGATGTTTAAAGTAAGAAAAAAATAAAAGGAAAGAAAAATGGGCCAGCATTTCAAAGGTTCTTCTGGGAGCTAGATATCTAAGTTTCATTAAAATTTAATGGGATTTATACACTTAAACTTTAGGTTTCTTTAAAATCCAAGCCAAAACTGGATATCCTTAGAAGTTTCAGAATGATAAGAGTAAAATATAATGCTTGATTCATTTAAAATGCCAGCAATCTGACAATTTCCTGTAACAGTAGAAGTTGCTTGACCAGACACAAGTACTAGTTAAATTTAATAATCAAAGCTATCTGTATAATGGTAGAAAGGATAAAATTTAATAGTTTCATTTCTTCCCTTTGTGGGTAATGAAATAAGACTAATGAGGTTTCTATTTCAAACACTAATTGGCTGTGGGTCAAGAAAATACCCACCTGTATACTGATGAATTCTGATATAGGTTACGTAGCAAAGAGTGGTAGTCATTTATTTTCCTATTCTCCACATTTATTACTAGCTTATTGAAACAGAACTATTCTGGGGCATGAGAAGGAAGAGAAGATAACGAAGATGGTATCTTCATATCCATGTATTATTTGTTTTACAAAGCAACATATATGTGTGTAGAGGGTTAGACCAGATGACCTCCAGAGATTCTATGACTTTATTTGAAATGCTTAAAGGAGTAGAGGACACTAAGCTGGGATGCGTATTCTTGGGGGGAAAGATTAACTGGACTGCGAAGAAAAATTTTCAGAATTAGGGTCTGATTTTGTATTTTCAAGAAGTTTTGCATTTATAAAAGCTAAGTAGTCCTAGACAGATTTTAACAAACATATGTTTCAAGATTACCTTCAGGACTACTAGATGTACATGTGGAATAACAGCTGCCACAGATGCTAGTTATACAACTTACGGAATATTGTATTAGATAAAGATATTAAATTCACATTAAAGGTGTAGCCTTTTTGTTGTATGACGTTACCTCAAAGACAGCAATTAATGACCAAAGCCCTAGTTCTACAGTATAGACAGATATACACAAGAACAAAGTCACAAGATATTTATCAAAGAAATAGTATTTTCTCATTCATCATGTGTATGTTAAATGCTAATCTTAAAAACAGTTCACATAGGCTCTCTTTAGCAGCAGTTATACAATGAATACTCTATTTAGCTAGTAGAAGTCCAATTATTATGTAAGTGAAAAGACACAGGAAACTGTGTCAGGAAACAGGAAAACGGGAAATTGTAAGGAAATTTTAAAATAATGTGTAATAATAACAAAGTAATGACTACTTGATTTTGGTTTGTAACACAGCTCTGTATTAAAGTCATTTTATAAAAATGACATCTTTGGGATCAATTGTTTCTAAATGGTTTTCAAATGGAATTGGTACTGTAAGTTAAAGAGAAAAAACACCTTCTGACCTTTCAGACCTTCACAGCACCACCAGTATAAAAAAAAAAAACTCAGAAGACTGTATCAAATTATTAAAAATTAAATGTATGCTGAATCTCATTTCAAATTTCATCATTTTTCATATAAACCAATTAAAGAAAATTCCATCCAACTCTGCTTTTGTGCAGTGATAGCAGAGTTCTGAAATCATATAAGAAGCTCCACAAAAAAAGGCAATGAAAATTTTATTTAAGCATGATATAGATCTTAGCTATACTTTAAAAATGCCTTTTTTTTTGTGTGTGTGTGTGTGTGTGTGTGTGTAAGACACAGAAGAAAAATGTGTAACTGCACAGGATAAAGGCAGCAATCAACAAAAGATTATAGCACTACTGTAATTTCATTGTAAGGTGCACAATAGGGAGAAAAAAGCAAATTTTACATTCTGAAAACCTCTCTCCTTCCCCCACCCTTCTAATTCTTTAAAATAATGTAAAGTTTTTCTGGTTAAAATCAATGTGGCACATTAAGACTTCTAAAATTAGATGCCTACACCTGTATAAGCAGTGACAGCACCTCTGTCAGCTGGATATCTAGTCATGACAGTGAACAGAACTCAGTTCAGCTGCCTATCTACCCGTGTCATTTCAGATGCTATAAGATACTAGACACCTACACAGAACTTGCAGGTATGACATACAGTCAACATGAGACCTGCACACCTTTGTGAAACAGCAGCTGGGGCCAAGGTGGATATCCTATTGTATCTTGATTTGCTTCATAGAAGTATCTAGTGTCAATTAATTGAGCCCAGCGGAAACTATAGAGCTATTCTGTTCATCCAAAAGAAGAGGTCCAGAACTGGTCAAGTGAAGAGCTCTCTTATTTAAACCAGATACTTCCACAGAAACCTAAGTGTACATGTCTTCATTTGCAAGCCCAAAGAAAAATGCAGTTTACATAGATCAAACTTCTTTAATAGATGAAAGGACACAAATCTAGAAATAATCATTATAGAGAATATTTTAGCAAACCTTCTACTGAAAAACAGTTCAACAGATGTCACAGTGAACCTTTTGATTTTAAAGAGCTTGTTGTACTAAGTTCTGAACCAATACAAGAGGTGACTTTTAGTTGAGTTGTGTTGAATTCTTCCTTGAACCAAATGTCAACTCAAAATCTGACCCATATTAATTTGAAGTTACTTGAAAAAGTAGGATTACTATAATCAAGCATTTTTTCACAATGCCTTTTAACCTCTGTGTCTGCTGTAATTAATCTGTATGTTTAACTCACTGAAGCTTAACAATTCTTTTAATGTAAGAGCAAGTCAGGAACTAGGTCATAGCGTTTCACCTATACACCTTACTGCATTAAGCTGAAAAGACACAGAATCTGAAATTTGGGCCCTACTTTTTTTTGTTTATGGAATCTCTCTGAATACAGAATTCAGTCAGATCAGAAGACAGGGGAGCTGCATAAGAGAAAACACCAGAAGAGAAATAACTGAAATTGCTTATAATTATGAACTTCAGTTTTACTTACTATTGACATCAGTGTTAATATATAGTGCTGTAAATTCTGCCCGTGATGACGAACCATTTTGGTGTCAGCTGTAACCATCACTTCTACATATCGTGGATAAGAAAGAAAACGTTTTTTCCGGGAATGTGGATTATTGCCACCATCCTCTAAAGATAGATTTTTAAAAGCATACTCTAAACTTGGGGACTTCTGTAAAGCATTTCTCTCTTCATTTAAACTGCTGAAGCCTGGATGTAGTAAAGTGCTTTCTTTCAACTCTTTTTCTGTAAAGTAAAAAAAAGATTTAATGTAGAATGCAGTTTCTAAGTTTAAAAATAGACAGAACTCTGCCCAAAATAGACAAAACAAAATTATAATTATGATCTTATTTCCAAGGGAACCAGTACCATAATAAAAAAGTATATTAAACATGGAAGGCTGTAATAGGAACATCAAAACAGATGTCTTGAACGTTAGCATATAGTTCTTCCGTATATGAATTAATTGTCAAAAATTAGTTAAGAATAGACAGCAGTATTACACAGTTCCTGGAATGCAGTGTAATCCAAACAGGCAGACTAGAAGGAGATAAGCACTACAAAGTAAGCAGTGCAACAAAGGAAACAAGTTAATTAAAATTCCCATTTTTACACACAAACTTTTAACACCAACAAAACCAACCATAGCAAGCCATAACAAAGACTAGACCCGAGTCCTGAATTCAAGTCCCTGTTGACTTTTACATTTATATATCATTAAATTTGTATAAAGTGACTTCCTTGACAGCTTTATTAATATTCATCATATAGGATCAGGGTCTAAAAGATGTAGCTTGGAGGCATCTCAGTATTGTAACACTTCCCAGTTATACTGTGTACTCCAGCCGTCAGAGACTTCTGATGCCTGATAAAACCCATGCATTGATCGGGGAGTCACCTCAGCAATAGCCCACAGAAAAATACTTAACTGAGAAGCATATCTGAATTCTCACTACACTCTGGAACTTGAGCACCTAATGAGATACTTCAAGCCACTCAGAACCAGCCTTCACCATCTTTCTGGAGGCTAGGTGTCCCCTAAGTAGCAGCTGCTGAAGAATATGGCTCTCAATCCTTAGTGACTACATCTTTCCAATGACTTAGAAGGACTACAGCATTGACTACAGAGATCCTGACTCAGGGTCATTCTGAATTGGAGAGGATTTAAATCTATGCATTCAATATTTCAGTGGAAGAACCCTCATCAGTAAGCTTTAAGCTACTTTTGACTGGTCAACTGTCTGTCCCCATTAAAGTTAGGGCACAATACAGCCAGAAAATGACAGTAAAGGGACAACAGGAAGCACCTTGAAGTTTGCCGAGTAATCACCTGAGAGTCAGTCACAAAATGCAAGTACAGTAATTGCAGACACTACTAGCACTAACAATAAGGAGGGGAGAATGTGGGGGCTGGTGTGGAAAAGGAACATGTTAGTGAGTACCTACACATATTAGATATTTTCAGACTGACTGAGCCTGAGGGAATTAAGAGAACTGGCTGAAGCAGTATCACATTCACATTATCTTTACTAAGTTACAGAAGGTGTCTGAGACTTCAGAGTACTGGAAAAATATGGAACAGGACCCATATTTAAAATGAGAGTTTAGACAAATTTGTGGACCAGCCAAGACGACTTCAGTACTAGAACAAATAAAATTCATTTTGTTTATAAATAAACAAGAGGATGAGTAATAGCTATCATATATTTATCAAAAACATTATGCCAAACTTTTAGTTTTCCTGTATTAAGGAAACAGGATTTATGAATAGGGGAAATGCAGCAGATGTCTTATCCTGACTTGACTAGGGCTTATAGAACAGTTTCCAATTAATTTTTCATCAGCAAGTTAAAAAGAAATTAGTACCAAGTGAGAAAAAGATTAGCTAGACAACTTTAGAAGTAATTACCATGGTCCCATTTGAAACTAAAAAGATGTATTGAATGAGATTTCAGAGGTGACATGTTGTGTATCTGGTATTCAAAAATTTTTATTCACAAAGTAAAAAACTAGATGTGCAGATGTCAGAGTCTGGGAAGAGTATGTTGGAGGACAGCTCAGAACTCAATGATCTAGAAAAACTGGAGGTAATGGTTTAGAAAAAGAAAGGCTGCAATTCAAGGAATACAAATGCAAAGTTCTGCTTTGGAGTAGGAATGATGGCCAGAGATGCATGAGATGAAAACTGACAAGTTAAATAGCAATTTTTTTTTAGCAAACGATCGAGATAATAGTCAATGACAAATTGAATACAGACCAACAACAGTTTATTGGGGGGGTGGGGGGGGACAAAAACAACAACAAAAGAAATTATACTGGAGTACATAAACTGCTGTATTATCCACATGCATCTAAAGTATTCCTTCCATGCTGTTCAGCCCAGGCTATGCTTCTGTAAAAATCTCATATTTTGGGATCAGATTTAAAAAAAAGCTCAAAAACTGGAAAAAAATCCAGGAGAATACAACTATGTTAAGAAATCTGAACACATGATCCATACAGAAAGGTTTAGGAAATAGGATATGTTTACTCCAAAGAGAAGTATATTAGTAGCAGACCTTCTTCAGGTCTACAAGGAAAGGAATAAACTATCAACTCTGCAGAACAGTGGAATACCTCCTGGGCTTAAATTGTTGCACAGCAACCATAGGTTAGGTTTTAAGGAAAACCTTCTTATTTCACAAGCAGTTACACACAGTGATAGAAAGTCTAGGAAAGTTTGGAATTTCCATAGTGATCTGACAAATGAATATTAAAAATGGAGGAACAGTTGATCTTGACATGCTACAGTACTGTAAACAATCTTATGTCCTTTCAATCCTACTTTCAGTGATTCTTGGGATTTTTTTTTTTTGAAGGAAACAAATCATATATGTACAGATTAGGAAATACTGTAAAGGTACAACAGAATATGGCAAGTCAAGATGAAAAGATTTAATATTTCAATACTGTATCAATGAACATGTAGGAAATAATTTAAAACAAAAAAAATGGATGAGAGATTCAAAGAAAAGTTAGATATATCCAATGATTTTTTATCCAGACACAGATAATGGAATTCATCTGACTATATTAAATGTCTATGTCTAATCATCTAGCTTCTCCTTATAGTCAGTGGACTGAAACAGACATTTCTAGGTGACAAATCATCTTACCCTGAAGAACATGTCCAAAATAAGTCACATGAATCATAGTAAATAAAAGTGACCCTTTCTCTCCTCTAAAAATAAAAAGGGGCTAAGGATTACTAACACAGGTGTACAATGTCTAGAGTTAGATGAGATGGATCTGGCTCCAGCAGCTTTCTGGCCTTAGTATCTACAGAAAAGCAGAATTCTCAACATGTTTCTGAGTAAAAAATGTGATCTAAGAATTTTCCAAAATTATAACACTATCCACCCAAGCTACTCTATTATTTTTTCAACTTATGTTTTCAAACAGCTGGACAGATATTTCTTAAGAAAAAAAAGTAATATTTGATCTTTTATGATTTTCCTTTCCTCCAGATGCACTCAGTGTTGCATGAACATTCCTGAAATGCAAGCAGAGTCAAAATGCAAAATTGCAGATTTCAGTCTCATGTAAAATGAAGAATTTTAATTAGACAGGATGGTTCTAAATGCCAAGCTGAACCACATTTAAGCTGCTTTCTCTTATTTTGAGTCTCCACCCACTTGTGTTTTCTTTGAAGCCCAATAAATGAAGCCCGTATGCTTCTATTAAAAGAAGAAAGGCATTTATTCTCTTATTAGACTTAAATTATATATATATATTAAGATATATAAATATATTTATATGTTTCAGACATGATAAAAATACTTTTAAAATGGCACTATTAGTAAAGGTTAAGAAGTGCAATGCTCAGACAGGGTCTTCAAAGGCTTCTACATCATAGTATCTCAAAGCAGATGCTATCTCAGTATTTTGAACAATTCTATGGACACCTACAATCTCTAATAAATCCTTTCTTATCCTGCTCTTTTGTGTAGCTTTTGTACTTTGATGGTAGCTGCAGGTGCCTTTCTCATATCATATTATTTTCTGACTATGAAGATGCATGCATAACCATGGAAAGCAACTACCAAACTTTTTCTGCCCCACTAAAAATATATTAGTTTAAGGCATGGTGACTTCTACTCACTGCTTCATGGTATCAATAAAGCTTTTTTTTTCCCCCTTTGAGGTTCATATTCTCTGCACATGTTCTCACTCTTCGTGATTAAGAGCTAAGTATACTTAGTGATTAACGTATATACTATGACACTATGAAAGTACAGCCATTCACTTGTGACAAATCCTAATAGTATGCTTGTATATTACCCCCCTTGCTTTTCCTTAATTTAAATATTATTTTGTAGTATGACTACATTATTAAGATACCCATAAGGAAAAACATCTACATTAATGGGTAGTATTGTATACTTCCCTTGTTAAGGAGGACAGATGTCCTATATTACCCATTAGATTTGCAATAAATTCATTATCTTTTTTGAATATAAGCAACAGCAACTCCTGTGGATCTGCTCCTCAAGTGTTTACATATGGAACAACATAGGTGTAAAAATAAACCCACGGAGAAGAAGTTCTTGAAACATCAGGATATACTTTTACATGCCCATTTTCACCTACATTTAAGTTAGGCACTGGCAGAGGAAGAAAAAAGAAGTAATTGTTGCCAAGTCTATGTGAAAGATCTAATGGAACAATCTGGAGATAAATATGACTTACGAAAATGGCATCTTGCCTTTGTTTTTTTAAATATCAGAACTCAAACACTTGAAAAAGTCACATTGAAATGTAAAGTATGACTATACCTGAAACTTCACAAGGTTTATGGGATTTCTGATACTTTTTATTAAATTCTTCATGCCTGTATATAAGATGTGGTTTGTTATGCTCATCTTCATGTTCACCTCCATCCGTTTTCATCAGAGGTTCTAAAAAATATTCACCATCATGTGCTTTAAAGGTGCCCATCTGAAAATAAGAGAAGTAATTGATTTATTTTCCACTAAAAATATTGATATCAAAGTAATTTTCATGGAAATAAACTATTTAGAATAATATTTTCAGATTAACAGAAATAAATTTGCACTTGAGACAGAGGAAACTTCAGTGGAAGCTGCAAAGATGGAAGCTGGAAGTAAGGAAAAGTGAAGTTTTTCTTTCAGTCTTGACTGACTGGAGTAAATCATAGCAAAGACGACTTACTTGTTAACAATATATCGTATGCAATTTTTATACAGAGTTAATGAAAACAGAGAAAACAACAAGAGTAAAACCAATCTAGGTATAACCAAGCAAGATCACCTGGGAAACTGTGCAGAGGGACATGGAAGCCACCAAGACATTCAGGATTTGAGTGTTGGCTGAATTCTAGACTGAGGCCTTCTATCCTATATAATCTATTTAACATTTTTCTTCTAAAATTGCATTTTGTCCACATATTAGCAACAGTGTTAATCTGATTTTTTTTTTTCCCCTCCTCTCCTCCTCTATCAGAGGCACATGGGTAACTATGTACTGGGAACCAAAGGAACTTGATTACCAACCAAAGCACTGGCATACATACAAAGAACAAAAATTAAGCTCCTTTCCCCCCTGCTCCGTAATCCATTCAATTACAAAATCCTAACACGGAATGTCTTCCTTCTCTCTGCACTTCTGATAAAATTCAAGGCTTCCTATGGCTTAAGTGCCATATTTCAGAAGATTACGAGCAGCCTAAGTTAAACTGGAAAAGATGTACAGAGCATGGTAGCTAGCACAGGGAATGATGGGAACAAGGCTTGGTTAGAAACTATGCAGCAACAAACGAGGATATAGTTTTATAAAACAAAATTAAGGCTAGTGCAACTGCTAGGAGGAGGAAAAAACATGCAAGAATTTCAATTTAGCGCCCAGAATGAGCAGGCACACTGCATCCTGTTGAGTGTTTTGCGGTATTAGTGAGACATGTTATCCAGTAAGGGGACAGTGATAATCTACATTATATGGCTCAAGAGATTAAGTACTCAAGTTAACCTTGCAAATGAGGGTTATAGAGTGAGTGACAGAGCAAGATATGTAAGAATAGATGTGAGAATGTTTTTTTTCAGCAACCTACAATAGTCTTTTAAAATCTGCTGCAGACTACCTTAGTGACCACGGTGTTGTACTGGAAATATAATATCCCTTTGAATTCGAGGCCCTTCTAGCATTGGCCAGTTTTCTGTGTTTAAAAGTCTGCTAGGTTTCAGGCACATCAGACTATCTGTAATTTTGCCTGATAAGTATCATCCAAAATTGCAGTTATTGTAAACCCACTGTAGTTGGAACATCTGCATCATCTTTGTTGTAGAATGGAAAAGTAGTATTTCCCCTCAAGACTTTTTAAATCTCACTTAGCAGAAACACTTTTTTCCCCCCTCAGTTTCAAACATTTAAGCTCTTCACAAGTAGTCTTCATGCTGGATTCTGCATATGTTCAGATCAGCTTTTTCACATTTGTGTTTTCAGGGCATGTTGTCTGTAGAGGACTACAGATTGAGTGTACGGAGAATGCTATCCACCTCCCTGAGAAGGGTCTCCAAAACCTAGGATCTCTTGAAAATAGATATGCTACAGCTTGTCAGTTGGACCCAAGTAGGTGCAACTTTCTGGGCAAAGTGACAGGGACAGATGAGGGGATCCTATCCTTAAGGGGCAAAGTAAGAACTGATGCTAAGAATCATGTTGATGTTTTCATTTAAATTATCAAAGTCCAAACCACCAAAACAGGATAAATTTGGCTACGTACAATTTGTGAACACTAACATGCTAATTCTTTTCTCCTGGCATACCCTAAAGCCTATTCCTAAGTAACAGAAACATTTGTTATTTTAGATTCAATAAAAGCAAAAACTTTACTGCTGCTGCTTTTTTCACCACATACATTATATTTCCCTCCTAATCCATCTAATAGCTAGAGCAGATATTCTTTATTGGCTTCTTCAATGGCTTTTCCAATTAACAGGCTTTCAGATCTGACAAAGAAATAGTTTCAGCTACAACAAACGTACCAACCATGAGAATAACAGCACAGAACCAATAAGGAAAGAGTTTGTGCTGCATTTTCAACAAACTCATCTTCCAGAACAGCAAACTTCCACTGGAAACCATGAACTGCAAGAACAAGGTTTTATTTCTCTACCATTTCACACTTGGGGAAAAAAATAAAAAATAAATAAATAAAAAAAATCAATAAGGCATGTTTTTGAGCGAGTTTGGTAACTTTGAAAACTCCACTCAGATTCTTGTTCCTGTACTCAGTCAAGTGCTACGAGTGGTAATCTAGGAATTCAAAACCATATTGATGAATGCATTGACCTATCCAGTGCACGGAGAGAGTTAGCATGAAGCATGACTAATCTACGTCAGTCTAGCACTGCTGATATTCCAGAAGAAGCATTCCTGCCTTCCCCCTCCTCTAGATGTGCACTCCCACACTTCATTTCAGCACTAGCAATACACATACACTGTATACCAGCTCCTACCAAAGAAAGTTAATTTTCAACCAAAATAGCAAGGGTTACCCAGGAACAGAGAACCATTTCTCCTTAAAAAAAAAAAAACAAAAAACAAAAAAAAAACACACTTTATATCAGCAAAGCTAGCATCATAAGCTTACGACCGAAGAAGTTAGGAGAGCTGGAATGGAGTTGTCCTGCATATCATGCCCTCAGAATTACTCTTACTTTTTGTTTTAAATCAGATTCATACCAAAGGCACAATAATGTCCTTAAAACAAGAGATTCCACTTTGCCAGACACTTGGGCTAACCACTTTAGAAAAATGGTGCTAGGTTTCCTCTCACTTGTTCACTCCCTTGCCCGGTGATTCTTGCTCAGTAACCCAAGACCAACTGTCCATTTAGTGATGCACAAAATGGCTGATCAAGATCTATAAAGCGACAAACTTTTATTCTTTCCTTAATTAATTCTCTCCTCATTAACAGTGTATATATTCACAAGTAATAACTACTGCCACTGACTGGCAGGAACACCTCCCACCAGCAGTCCAGAATACATTTTTTTGTTGCACATCCCCTATCCAAGTTCAAAAGAACTCTTTATATTGCAAGTGAAAACCAAAAGGATAAGAGAGAAAAAAAAAAACAGTGCTCTAACTACACAGAACAATGTATTGTATCTGTAACTTTAAACCCAAGCAGACACTACAACTTATTCAACAAACGTCAGTGAAATAAATTTGAAGTGTGATACTAAACTAACAAAAATCCAAGCTTTTGGAGACATGAATACCTGTACGTGGTTGCAGTGAGATTAATGAATGGAAATCAACATCTCAGAAGGCAACTCAGCCAAAAAAAAGTTAAGTATTAAGAAAAGCTAAACTTGAAACCACCAATACCAATTCTTAGACTAAAGCTGGATTTTGATTAGTGACACATGGTAATCTCCTCATTTGCCTAACACATAGGTCTGCAAAAATTCAGTAACCAGCTACATTGTTCTGCCTGGTTTGCAGTCCTTCATTCACAGAAGTGATACTTAATCTGGTGACAGACTCTGCAAATACAAATGGAACCATTACTGTGAGTTAGGCACCCAAGGAAAAGGCCTGTAAGATCCAAATGGAAAATACTTTGGTAAAACCAAATAAACCAAAGTCACTTAGATGTACAGAGGCAGGTTGCTGAAACAGGAGCCCAAGCATTTGCAGGAAATGAAATCAGGAATAAACTGGATTTACTTATCTACAGATGCATCTCAAATCATGTAACATGAAATCTGCCCTAAACATTCTATTTCTGTTCTCAGATAAAGAGGTAAAAGTACATTTAAAAGATCTCTTCAGTAGAAGTGGAATACAAAATTGAAAACAGTCTCTTGCACATCATAAATAAGTGGTCCAAAGAAAGTAGGAAAGAGGGAACACTACACAGGACTATGTGTGCATATGCACAGATTTGAGGAAATTCATGAGAAAGCCCACATGAGAAAGATAATTTATTTCTTGGATTTAAAATCTTCTAGATGAGTTAGACACATTATATTGAAGCAAGGTTCAATGGATCAATGCAGCTACTCACTCTATATGGTATGTCTTGGTGGTTTAAAGTGGCTTAAAACTGTATAGTCTTAATCAATGCATTTGCTCTATTCCAAGAGTAGTAGAAATAAGTACTGCAGAATTTATGGTTAAAGTATGTACCATACCCATATACAAATTACATCCTTGTGTATAAGGGCAACTTCGAAGAACACATGGAAGACATAAGGGATATACAGCAGGTTTCAGAAACATGGAATTAATATGTCCAACAGCAAAACTGGAAAGATTTCAGAAAGATGCTATACAAATGACTGAAGTTCTGGAAAACATGACTCTAAACTGGCAGGCTCCCTCCCAGGTAAGCTCTGCTCCTATGCTTAAGTATTTTTCATGCCCTCCTGGTATGGCTTCTTAACTCCAACTCAAAAACCTGCAAGTAGTTTACAGCACGGGTACTTTCTCAGTCAAAGTAAGTTAGAAAATACCTTCCTTTTGTACTATTCTCTCTCTCCCACTCTGTGTTGTGTTAATTCAAAGCTCTTCTGAGTCATGTGAGAAGCCCTTCACCCTTCTCTGCCTGCTCCACTGTTACAATGTTTTCTAATGAAAGACTTAAGAAGCGTAGCCTAATTAGTTCACTGGAGAAAAAAGCATTAGAGGTTATCTGATCGTGGTACACTGCCAACATCTGGAAGAGAGATTTCTACCAGAAGATAATTCAGCTAGAAACACATCAAGATGTAGTGATTGCCAGCTCACTTAAACTCACTAAAACTACAGATAATACAATAAAGGAAATAGTAATGAAGTAATAAATAATACACTAGCTAAACAACAGAAAAAAATATCTACCTAGCAATGAAAAATTATTATCTGGTGGAACACCTTTTTAGAAGTGATTAGAAGCAACATTACATTTCATGTTCTTAAAGAATGATAGAATAAAATGCTAAAAAAAATAGGGAAAAATATTTAATCATAACTTGAACTGTATGATCTAACTTCACATTTCCTCAGAAATTCTGTGACACTAGGATTTCATTAGCAGATAGTAATCATACCTTTAGCACACTAAATCACACCTCTAACAGAACTGGTAAGGCACCCGTCCATGCTCAGAAGTGTCCTGGTCTGGGAAGATAGGCCCCAGTCACTGGTTGAATACAGATTCCAATCTGGAATTACGTAATTAAGTTCCACGTAAAATCCAGAAGGGATCTTACCTATTAATGTGGTTAGATCATGCCTGATCTAACCATACTGATAACTGTAGTCTTGGACCCAGTGCCCTAGCAGCCAAGTTACTTTCACTCAAGAACATGGGAAAAAAAACACTGTATTTCCATTCTGCATAATGGCACTGGGGAAAGCTTATTCATGCGGGAAGTTCAAAACCCAGTGGTAGGTACCCTGAGCATCACTTGGTAAGGCTGCTGCTTTTCTAGGCAACAGAAAGCCTGACTGAAACCTGGTAAAATGGTATTTCTGAAGTTTCTAAATACAATTTATAGTAACAGACTAGCTAAATAGCAGAGAACGTTATAGTAACAATCTCAAAGACAGCTGGAAAAAGCAGGTAGAAAAGCCTGCAGGGATCACAGCAATTAACAAGATTCATTGGAGTGGAAGGAAACAAGAGGGCCAGTTTATTTATTGTTACCTTTATAGAAAGTTTACAGTGAACTAGTCAGACAAATCAATTCTTAAAATACACGTAACAGCTTTTGCCATAGAAATATTACACGGAGATTTCGTTATAGAAACGTAGCTATTCTGCAATATCCAATGAAACTGGAAAATGAAATGCATGTACACTCAAATGTATTTATCTAGTTTTAAACACACATGAATAAGCTATCATCAAGCTAAGTATTCCCCCAGAACAGACCTAAGGGATCCTCCATACTTTTAGTCTTGGAGGAAACTCCGCCATATTATCTTGTCTGTCTCAGTGAATGAGAAACAAATTTTTATTTGCGACTTAACCCTGTTTAAGAAGAAATTCCTAGCTTCCGTGTTTCAAGAACATGCAGAACCACCTTTCACTCTCCTACGGAGGCAAATAGCTCCAAATGGGTCTTTCAACCTCATATACATCATCAGGCAGTTATCACTCAAGCACACAGTACATGCAGATATAGCTAGATTTTCACCTTGTTTTAGTCAATCACAGGGTAGTTACCTGGAGTACTACTGTCAATATATGTACACCCAGAAGGTACGGTCTCTTCATGAGATCTAACTTTGCTACCATAAACTTGCCATTTTTTACACAGAAGTACATCTCAAACATAAAGGAAAACTGAAGCTATTGCAGATCTGGTATCTCACATGGAAAGCCCATCTACTCCCCAGGCATGCACAATCTCCTGGGATCCAGGACAGCTAACTGTTGACTGCCACAGGAGGTGGAAGCATTAGTTTAATATAGAAAAGCAGATTTATGCAGCATTTCAGCTGGACAGTTATTTAGTTCACGTAATGACAGACAGCCATATGACGTGTCCTTCCTCCTCCCCTAACTCCAGGGACATGCTGCTTATGTTCATGCACAATACCCTTGGTATGCTTCCCAGAAGTACAATGAGAACATATATATAAGCAAATTAAATCTCCTATGGCTGCATACAGCCTTCCAGCAAGTTCACCTGTGTCACAAACCCAAACTGATGAAAAATTATGATCGCAATTCTCTGTAAAAGGCAGCAGTTAAGAACAAGGCACTGCCATCAGAACAATTTATCTGGCAAACAGAATGTGCTCAAGGAGATGTCAGGAAAGAAGGCTACCAGACACAAGATGCGGGCAAAAGGCAGAGCAGAGATGGCTGAGCATCCTTGACATAAAATGTTAAGCAGTCTGGGACATGCCTATATAAATGACAGTTCCTGTAGAATTGCTGGTGAAAAAAGGTAGACACATACATACTCAGATCCTAGTGTTTCTGATAAATGTTTTCTGTGACAGACCTTCAGCTACACAATTCACATCCACATATGTTTTCTTAGTTTAAAAAAAGTTGCATTAATTCTGCCTCTATCTGCTGATCTGTGCTGGTCCATGTGTAGAAGCATAGCATCTGTGGAAGCAGAGATGCAAACAGCTTGGGAAAAATGTATTGGGGATATTTGTTGTTTAACGGTTGCAGGGAGAGGACATAAGCTGTCTTACTATTTTTTAAGTGAATTGTGCAATAAATAGTTATTTTGCCAAGGCAGGCAGGTAGAAATTGAGTTGGGGATATAGGACCATATTCAAGTATCATGGTCCACTCTCAGATATATGTGGAAATAGACCTCTAGTGCCCATATGCCGGAAAACAAAACTAAAAAAAGACAAAGTAGCAAGAGTAAAAAAGTCTGCACCATCCATTCTGTGACCAACAGAGCAAGACTGGGAAGACTTCAGGCAACAGAAGATCAAACATCACACAAGTGAAAATACTTAAAAATTGGTCCTCCTTCTGAGAATACATATTAGGGGAAAGCTTACAGGAAAACAAACCAAAGTAAATAAGACAAAAAATGCAAATGAAGCGAAGTCCATAGCAAAAGAAGAAATAATCAGAGAGGAAAGTAGGGAAAAAAATTTAAAAAAAAAATTCAAATGAAGAGATTTTTGTACTCCGTTGCCATGTAGATCCTTACACTGTAGAGAAGGTGGAGTTCAACCTACTTCCTAATATGCTTTTATTCTGTTTAGCTATAAAAAAAAAAAAATACACACATTTTTATCCTTTACTCAAACTCGGTCCTTGTACCTGAACCCATTTGCTTGTGAGGGATAAAATAAGTGCAAGGGGCTATAATGGTAGCACTGAAATTTTTGACTGTTATATTGCAGAGATTCAGGGCTACAGAGACTCACCCTGTATACCTACATGACAAGTGAAACCAGAACTATCAAGTAGAAGTCATCAGGTCAACCTGTCAGCAGTAATAATTAGTTTGTCTGCATAAGACTTGATTGTCTTGACATTTCAATATGACTTTTTCCTTGCTTATGATGGAATCTCTACATTAAGAAGATAAAATCTATAAAAGTTAGTATGTGGCTTATAGATGCTCATAGACTTATAAATGTGACCTGAATGCTGAAAACTAATTTGCCCTTCAGATTTAGAAAGCAACCTTTTTTTGAAACGACAGCCTATAAGTTAAAACATTAAGTTACGTTAAGGTAAGGATTTCTTCCAGTTACAATTGTTTAAGTTTTCTTTGGAAAAAATCACTGTAGTTTAACTCACTGAAGTTACTAGTACTACGCAGCACAAAACTGTGGAGGGCAGAATGATAAAGGGAAGAAGAAGTCTGTTACCTGCATTAGAACTCCAACAGAAACAATATGCTGACTATGCTAGTAACAGTTTCTAGCTCCTGCGCCAGTTTCTAGCTCTTGCACATTTTTTTTAAATAAACAATTAAAATTTCATTAAAATAGATTCCAGAGCTGCCTTCTTTTCCTAAAAAATAGGACTATTGTAGCCATACATAGCAGACAGAATTGTTTTCTAAATCTCCCAGAAAGATGACCTGCTGATCCACAATAATAAAAAAATAAAAATAAGCACAGTCTCTTGTACTGAGGAAATTCTGAAGATCCACACTTCGGTTCATATTCTTGCCATTCTCCAGATCAAAGTAAGCTTGATGTGCAGTAAAGGAGTGTTACCGAGGGGCTTCCTTGAACTCCTGAGGGAGGAAGGAATTTGTCATGCAGACCTCACTACACTCTAGAAGCTACATGAGAACGCAGCGGTCCTGCCTTCCTGGACTGCAGAAAGCTGATCTGCAAATCCACATGTACTAATAACTTTTGCTAGTCACTGAGCATGTGAAGTTCCTCTACACCCCAGAGACTGTACACCCAAAGAAATGTTGGTTTCTCCCTTTCTTAATTTTCCCTGTCTCACAGTAGAATCATATAAAATACCTTTGACATTTAGACATTCTCCCAGCTCACAAAAACAAATTTTAGCTGTCCCCAGAGTCAGGCAACACATCCCTGACCTCCAAGGAAGAATACCAGGCTTCTCAAGGGACTAAACAAATTGTTTTTTATAGCATTCAGGATAAAAGAAAAATAATCGTAAAAAGCTCCTTTCTTTGGACAGGGGCCTGCTAGGATTTGAAGGCTCATTCTAGTTATAAATGGTGATATCTGCCTCATATCAAGATACTTTATTCATTGGTATTTGTTTGTATTTGTCAGTAAACTTGTAACCTATGTTCTTGAAAGTGAAATTAAGCATTTTTACCTCTGATTTTGCTGTCTGGATAATGTTTGAGAGGTCACTTTAGTCCACATGAATCCAGTGACATCCTCAGCAGATCCTGTTTCCCATGTTTGTAGGAAGCTAAAGTTGACCAACGCAGTAAAAGCAAAAAAGATATAGAACTTAGGAAAATAAAGAGAAATAAAGTGGGAAATTTCAAAAATTACTCTAAAGATGTAAGAAATACGCCTGTATGTGATCAGATGTTCAACTAGGCAACCAGGCCATCACTCCAAATGACCTTCTGCCTTTGACAGCCTCCCGAACTTCCCTAATTACAGACTCCCTCCTAGCAATTACTACAGGCTCCCCGCTGACCTTCTAACCCCCCTTCGCCATTTGCATCCCTGAACCCAGGGCATGCTCTGAAATGTAACACAACAAAACTGCGTACAGGGTGTCAGGAGCCATTAAGCAAAGCTCCACGGGTACTCTGGGTTGTGCGTGCTCTTGGCACACTCAGAAAAAAGCTTAACTGAGGGTGAAAAGGGAAAGCAGAGCTTGAGGCAGAGAACACTCAACTTGAGAATGCAAACAAGAGAAGAAGGAACTTGGAAAGCAGCAGTGAAGCTGCCAACACTGGCAGCTTGGGGAAAGATGCCTACAGGATAAAGTGAATGCAAGTACCTGGTTTAACTTCAGATGACTCTCAGGCAGATCTTCAGACCAATTTTTAAGATTCCATTGTTAATTTTTCTGTAACTTTTTTTCTAAGTCCACGTCCTTTTTTTCGCCACTAGCTTTTACAGCATTGGTCTACAGCAATTGCCTCATAAATGCAAATTTGGAAGATGTATAATTATACCTACTAATTCTAAGCAATCCCTTCTATTTTAGTTTCCATACACCAAACTCACGTTCAGCATGGGAGAAAATAGATCCTAAGAAGAGAACGGATTTTACGTAAAATAAACATAATACAGGGCTGCTGAGTCACTACAGTCTAGTTTCTACTGTCTCACAATAGGTAGTATCTTATTTCAGCAGTAGTCCTTAAGTCACTTCAATCTTTGCATTTATTCACAAAGCACTGTACTGTTCAATAAAAGAGAAATAACTGACTAGCTTATTTTTGCAGGTACATTTGTTGAATGCACAAAACAAACACACTTCAAAAACCCTGAGGGAAAAAAAAAGAAAAAAAAAGATCTTTTCACTAGCTTTTCTAGCCATGACAATGGTCCTTAAACATGAGGACATCTGTACCTGGGAGTGCAGAATGTGTTCAGGGAAGACAAGATCTCACAGAAAAAAAAAAATCCACCTGGCCTCCATCTCCCTCCTTTTATGTCCATTCTTCTCCAAAGAAATTCTCTCCCCTGGCAGTCACACACAGAGTATATTTGCTTTGAATCCATAAGGATGAGGAAGAACAGTAGGCTGAAGGCTCCGAGTCTGGTTAGGAGGATACTCTGCAGGTATCAGCAACCAGCTGGCCATGACCATCTCCTTGTACCCACACCATCCCTCCTTGGAAGCTATTGTCATACCCTACAAAAAGCGCACCGGGGCTCTGCTTCATCTACTCAAAACCACACCAGGTTCATTAGCAAGGGAAAGCTGGCCACAATGCTGGGTTGTCACAGTCTATGCTATATATCCTCCCCAAGGCTATGTCCGCCTGGGCAAAAGGTGAAACAAGCAGCGAGAGAAGGTCCTGAGAGCTCTGGGACAGCAAGGCCTTTGGTGGCGGCTCAGACGAGGAACTCCTAATGAGAGCCAGGCAATGACAGAGGACATGAAGTCCAGCTGGAAGCTGCAGTGAAAGTTTACAAGGCTCATCTAGAAGAGGGAAAGGCTCAGTTTACTGGCATTCAAGGATTTCTGAGTGGAAGAACGCATGCTACAGACTGTAGCGTAAAGTGAAGTGGGGAAAAAGAGACAAGCGAGACATTTGAATTTATTACAGCGAAGGTCTTGTACTGAAGATTGGAGAATTGCTAAATAATAGGTAGTTGGGACAACTTTGAAGTGCAGTAGGTACGTGCTTTTTGGAGAAATGATTTTCAGTGCATGTGGCCCCTTCAAGTAATGAGAAGTGATGATTTGCAGGGAGAGGATTAAAACAAGCCATAAAAGTAATGAAAATAGAAGACTTTAAGCTTCTCATATTTATTCTGTGTAGAGTATGACACTATCCTCAGTCCCACAGTATATGAATGAACTAGAACATCAAAAAACATGAAAAACATGTTTGCAATTATTTGTGATTCCTCCTCTTTTCTACTCCCTCTGTGAGCTAGGTGTGCAACATACTGAGGGGTTTGGTATAGGTTCAAATTGGGTTTTGTATGAAGCATACAAGAACCAATGAGATCTGTTTGTAAAAAAAGATGCACAGGCAAAACTGTGATGAATACAGAATTAATGTTTTGGAATGCTTGCTTCTTCAGTAATTTCCACAAACTAGCCCAAGTCTAAAGGCTTCAAACCCAAAGACAAGGCAGCATATATCCACATATCCAAGAACAACCACTAGACAATAGAGGTGTCTCTCGGAAGCACCGTTTATTTCTGATCCTCTTTTCCATCACATGTATTGCCTTCTTTTAATTATGCACCACACTCTCCCCACACACACAGCCAACTCCATTCTGTCTTCCGTATGCTACTAGAAAGAGACTAGAATATGATGCCACTGGATTTTTCCCAGAAGTAATTCTTGCACCTTTACGTTCCTCAGCAGCTGCAATAAAAAGCATGGCCCAACCTCAACTGCCATCCACAGTAAAGTTCACAACATTATATTTGTAAGGTGTGCAGCTATTTTACAGTACCGAAATTGAATGGCTGGTCTGGCAACAATTGTAGCTGTCATTCATTTGTCCTCAATATTTCAATAAACAGTAATATGGTAAAGCACCAGATATCATGTTTAGTTTCTAGACAAAACTATGAAATGCAGCAACACAGTACAACAGCTCTGACAGACAGGTGTGTGGTACTATTTCCTCATTATACCTTTAGAAAAAACGCAGGAAATGCTGTCAAAGTACACAAAGAATGCATTTCAGTGGAATTTTGATTTCTTTGTTTAATTCAATTAAGCAAAGAAGAATTTTACAGTCACACTCCCACTGAAGTCAATAGAAAACTTTCCACTCACTTTAATAGAAACACGGTTAGAGAGCACTGCTGTGCACCTACCAGAGCATGACACACCACTACAGGATGACTGAAAGCATAGGAAGAAAAATATCAACACTAGTTCCTTCTCTCATCATCTCAAGCACCATTATTTCTCACTGATAACCACATAATATCTATCTAGCCGCAAACACATAACTGATGCCAACTAACAGCATCATTTTACCAAAACAATAGCTTACTGAGTTTCTGATGCATGCTTTTTGTCTCCATTACAATGCTCTGAGTGTCAAGAGTTACATCAACCAATTCTATCACCAGCTAGCAAAAGATCCTTTGAAAGCAGCGTTTGTATATCCCGCCAAAAAAGAATCATCATGACTGCAAACTGCCAACGCCAAGACATTTCAGGACCAACTACTTGGAACGACGCCCGAGCATTTCCAGCTCAGCTCTGCGGCAAAGGCATCCCGCTACACTTCTTTCAGGAAGGAAAAGAATATGAATGGAGACAGGAGGGAGCAACCAACATGCTTACCAAGCCACCGCAGATGCTGAAGACGGCCATGTGCGCCTCCTGCGCGTTGACATGCCCACGGTAGAAACAGTGGCGCAAATCGGGGGACGACTGCTCCTGCGGGGCCCCGACGTGCACCGCAGTGTACTGAGCAGCGATGAAGCCCGCGTCAGCGCTCAGGTTGAGCTGGAAGACCTGCCCGTATGCACTGAGCTGGTAATGTGTTCGGAAAGCAGTGGGCTCCAGCGGCGCCTCCAAGCTCCTTTTCCTCCTGCTGAAGTGATGCGTGTGAGGGAAGACTTCTCCGAACTCATTCACTCGGACAGGTGTGACTATTTCATAGGAGGACAGCTGCTTCACTAGGCTCTCTGCAACGCAAAGCGGGAGACTCAGCCCCGCTCGGCAGCGCGGAAGCCACCGCCACCCGCGCCCGCACGGCTCCGAGCGTGCCGCTCGCCGCGCCACCCCGGCGGGCC
>VXAA01000923.1:495316-563139 GCA_013399115.1 Anseranas semipalmata | reverse complement strand
GGGGGCCGCAGAGCCGGCCGGCCGCCGGCTGCCCCCTCCCCGCGGCCCTCGGTGGAAGTGGCGTGAGAGCCCGGGAGAAGTCGCATGAAGAAGGAAAAAAAGGACTCTTGAGGCGAGTGGTTTTTTTAAGGAGAAATCAGGGAGCCTGGCAGTCCCGAATTCACCCCGAGGAGGGCAAAGGGAGCTCCGTGAAGTTAGGGAATGTCCCATCAGCTTCTGTAGTTGCCCACATGCACCCTGCTGATCACCTTCCTCTTCAGTTAACCTGTAGGGTGAAGACCTTCTCACACGTGCCTTCAAAGGAGGGTGATCTCGACATGGAGCTGAGTCTGATACTACGATGTCAACAGACTGGACTTGTTTTTCTCTAACACCAAGTCCCCTGCTTAGATTATTCTGTCCGGGCAAAGTCTTCATAAAACTGCTTAAACTAGCATTCAGGAAAGCCCTGCATCCATTCTGTGGAGGTTATGGATTATCAACCTTACTGAAAATGGTGTGTTTGGAGGCTGTACTCTGGCAGTCGCTATCAGCAGTCTGCCCCAGAGAGCAGGAGGGTCCCCAGCCCACCCCATATTCACACGCTCTAGCGGTCTGGGTCACGTCCTTGTGTCTCTTGTACATCAGCAAGTTGTGATTGTCCCAGCGGCTCCTAGAGGCAGTGGGCAGCCTGTGGCAAGGCAGGGTCGTCTTGACCCCCACCCTGGGACTTCCAGGAGCCCACTGAGTCTGTTGAGTCAGGTCTATTCCAGAATCAATGGCCTGAGATACGTCTAGCCCTTCCTCATACAAAGCCTGCGCCAACCTAGTGCCTGCCAAAACCCTTCAAAGGAGTGCAGCCCCATCTATGCTAATTATACAGTTATTATACTGTATATTATATACTCTACAAATAATATTATTTATTAACAGCTTAATAGCTAAAGCATTCTATATATTGATTATGTTAAGCAGCTTAATTAAAGATTTTTTTAAAGTCTCCCTTTGTAAAGTAGATTTGATCTTACATACTCCAGAAAGTTTGCTGATTGCATTGCTGCTGCAGCCATTTAGCCACAGAAGTTCTTATTTCTTCCTGTTAAAGCTGTTCTACTTTTCTGAGAATAACTAAATATTCCAGAAAAGAATGACAGGGAGAGGATATTTTCACAGCCTCAAGAAAAAAAAAGCAGTTTTGCTGTCCAATACTGACAAGTTAATTATTGGATGCTGCAACATTCAGCATTGCTGTGTGTAAGTTCTGTGGATGTAGCCCACATACATAAGGATATATAAATCCTTTGCAGAAAATAGCTTTGCAGATTTTAAGGCCACAAAGATACATTGGTCTGGTGTTGTATATAACTCAAACTACAAAACTTCCTCAAATCAACTCTAGTTTTCATAGTTGTGATTAAACCTATATCTTTGGGGTAAAAAAGTATAGCCTTGAACTAAAAATTCCTCAAGTTGCTGAATCCATTTAGTTGATGACCTATTACTGTTAAAAATGGGCATGGAATGTGAGAATCATGTTTAGCTTCAGACATCTAGATGAAAATATCTACAATGCATATACCTACTGTGAGCTAGGCTTCTAGGCTGGAAGTAGGTCTAGTCAATGCAGACTGTGAGATCCATCTGTTTAGCCACCAATGCTCTCCAGAAAATGCGCAATGTACGTACAACTTTGTGGTGGTGGTTTTTTTTTTTTCAAATATTCCTTTTGTCCTGTCTTTTAAAGTGTCTCAACCTTTTCTTGTCTGCTTCAACAAAGAGTAAGTCAGATATAGGGTTTAAACAAAGCTGTTGATAATCTCAAAAAGTGCTGTGTTCAATGTGTTTGTTTGTCGGTGTGCTGGTGGCCAAGACAGCGTGAACAACTTCGGAGGTTGCACCTCCTAGATGGGCCCAATAAAGTGCCTCTGCTAAATTTTAAATCAGGCTGTGTGAATCAATCTTAATCATACCAGATGAAACAGCATTAAAAAAGTGGAGAAAAGAGATCTATATATTGCTTTAAGATGTGGTGCCTTGGCTGGTACTTAAGACAGTGTCTGCAGGCAACAAGGCTCCAGAAAAAGGTGAAGCCACAATTCTCTTTATTGTTGATACAGAAGAATCAGAAGCCATACCAGCTACTAATTTGGCCACCGTTACCCATGCTGGTGCTACTGGGAAGAGCATGGCCATGTATGTCAGAAATACCTTCTTGTTTGCAAGCTCCTTCAACTCAGTGCTGTCAAGAGGGTGCTTATTGTATGGCTGGAGGTGTCTGCACAGGTTGGAACTGAGCGCACCAAACCTCTTTGTCTGTTCTTCCTGGGGTGCAGGAGGAGTCAATGACAGTTCTGTCATAGGCAAAATGGCCTCAGGAATGGCCTTTGAGCTTGAAGTTCCTTTTATAGTGGAAGAACCTTCCCTACTAAAGTGAGATTTCCCCTGTCAGAGTCCAGGACTGTAGAAGAGGTGTCTGGATTGTTGCAAAGCACATTCGTATATTTACCTAGCCTAATCTTGAGAATATTGAGTCTTGTTGGAAATTAAGAGCAGTATGTATTTCCAGTATTTTTGAAAAGGCAACATTTGCTTCAAAATGTGAATGTTTCAGAAATTATGACTACTTATCTTAGATCCCATTTTAATGTGCTTAACTTTTCCTACATTCTCCGTTAGAACGGAACACTAGCTCTTCTACAGTAAACA
Organism: Anseranas semipalmata; assembly: GCA_013399115.1. NCBI lineage: Eukaryota > Metazoa > Chordata > Aves > Anseriformes > Anseranatidae > Anseranas > Anseranas semipalmata. The sequence continues at coordinate 560,454 of VXAA01000923.1, read as the reverse complement.
TGAAAGGTCCATTTCTGTCGGAAGATTGACTGTTTAGAGCAATTTAGAATCCACAACATTTATTTAGATTGTTCCAGTAGTTCCTGATAGTGCCATGGGACTACTGCTAAAAATCCAGTGCCAGTTGGGCCAGTTTTTTCAATTATTTTTTCAAATTTTAATCTTAAAAACAAAAAGTAAATTTCAAAAAGTGGCCGGGTTCTACAGTCACATTTTCCAGACATCTGGTGATTTAGATCATGTCAGGCATTCAAACCTTTTTGTATGTAGAAGCCACTACTCTCTCAGAAACCACTGAACACTGTATTTAAGAAAAAGAGAAGGTTCTACAGATATTATGCACAAGTCTGATTTTCAATTGCAAGATGGGTTAGCTGTGTAGGAGCAAAGGAGAAAAACAAGGATTTTTTTAGGCAGTTGTAGTAGTATTCATGTTACCTGAATGGCTTTGGGCAATAAGCCACGGTCATTCAACCTGACCTCTGCCCATATGGCATCAGTTTGAGTCTTGTGACGAGTAAATATAACCCTGTATATCAAAGGAAGGGGTATATTTTTATTAAGAAGAAACATAAGTACATCAGAAAATTCACAAGGCATAGAAATAGCATGCTTGCTGTGACATTAAGAGGTATAATGATGGAGACAGGCACGAGGATGAAACAAAGCTGGAGAATTACGGAAGCTTTTTTAAGGAGCAACTGCAAAAATCCATACTGAAAGAGTGAGAAGAAAAATAGCATTGGTTTTAGAATAATTGGTGATAGCTCTACAGGATCTGCTGTCTGCAAAGAGAAAGGACTGATGGGGGGCCAGGTAGTCAATGGCAGCCTAGGCTGCAGCGATCTTGGCTGTGGATGGTAGGCTTTCAGATACTGGGGAGAGCCTGGAAAAAGTAGACTTCAAGAGAAAAACCATCATTTCATTCAGGAAACAGGTATGTGAGATCTAGGCTGCTCTCTCTGGCAAAGGAGTCCAGAAAAGCTGCTCAGTTGACAAGGACAAGTTCTCAAAGCACAAGAACTATTCATCCCTGTCTATAAAGAAAAAGGGCAGGTGTAGCAGGCTGCCAGCTTGGCTGATGGGGACTTTCTGACCGAACTCAGAAAAAAAAAAAAGCCTACAGAAAGTCACAGTGAACAATCCCTAAGGAATATGGAAGCATCACCAAGGTACACAAAATTAGGAAGGCCCAAACTTGTCTGGAGCTGAAACGAGCAGGAGAATGAGGTTTGCTTTGCCTGGAAAGGAGAAGGCTGAGGAGTACCTAATTGTTTCAAGTCCCTAATGGAGAGGTATAGGAAAGACAGAGCAATCTCCATCCTTGTAGATACTTGAAATTCAACCGGACAAGAAGACTCCAAGCAACCTGATCCAACTTTGAAATTAGCTTTGAGCAGGAGTTTGGGCTAGATGACCTCCAGAGGCTCCTTCCTGCCCAGATTAATCTTTGATTCTATTAAACAAATTAAAAAGGATCCTGGAGAAAGCTGTAGAGACCAACAGTGGAGAGGAAAAAGAGAATCATTAGACCTACCAAAAGAAAGGGAAAAAAAGCAGGAGAAAAGCTACAAAGAAATGGAACAGATAGAAAGGAGAAGCAACTGAAAATATTTGATAAGTTCTATCAAGGCTCGAAGTTACAGATGGGTAAAGCTCTAGCTAAGGCCATGGAGCTGTGCTGCTTTACATCTGCAAATACAGTCCTCAGAGATGTAATGTATTCCAACTTAATTAAATCTGCACTGACATTAAAGCTTGCTATTGAACAGTTGCCTTTAAAATGCCTCCTACATTAGTGAAATAAATCCATCTATTTACACTGTTTATTCTTTTCGCTTATCTCTTTCAGCGGTTATGTTTGGAATGAAGTGTGTTGTGCCAATTACTTTGCAAATGAATGAAATACAAGAATATTCTGTGCTCACTGAAACCACTTGCTTTCCTCAGGGTTTCAGTGGGACTGCATGGACAAACTGAGTTGCAATTATGTCATGATTATTCAAATATTTGTAATGTACACTTAACACACTGCAGTAGATAAGGCTTAACAGATAAAATCTGTAAAAATGCACATTTAGTAGTTAATGAATTTCTTCCTTAGCTCCAGTATATTCTACCACAGATTAGCTATTAAATCATTTTAGTTGTCCTTGCCTCCAGTTTTTTAAAGTGGTCTTTTGTAAGTGGTTTGACTGAAAATCACGAAGTGGAAGATAGTAGCAGTATAAAAGCCAGTTGTTTGGAAAAGGCCAAGGCCACATTTAAATAAGTGAAACTGTTGCCAAAAATAAGATTGATGAACAAATTTTATTTGGAAAAGGATACTATGTGAAGTATGTATTCTACATCCTCATTACTATATCCTGGCATTTTTCTGTCTTTTGAAGTACAATTTAAATCAATCCTTCAGGATCTTTATTTACTGGTCTTGTCAGGAAACAAAGCCTGTTGCACAAATCTGCTCAGTCACTTCTCTTATTCATCACCTTGACTGATGCTTGTCCTGAGGAGTCCCAGAGGTTGTATTTAAACTGCGATAGGACATATACCATGGAGCCACCTGATCCCTGGCACTGGGTCAGGAGTGGCTTCAGTCCCTCTTGCTCAAGGCTAGTGCTGCCTGGAGCGGGCTGGCCTTGCCCAGCCTCTCAGCACTGAAGGGAGCGTGGCTCAGCGCCATGGCTCTGCCATGCCCCCAGCACTACTTCAGCTGCTGCTGGAGGGATGCCTGCATGCAGGTGAGTCGTGCGTGGTGCTGGGCTCTTCTGCGTGCCCAGCTGCTGCTGCTGCGGGCAGCTTTGGCTTCTCCAGTGAGACTCAGGGCCAGCAGTATCAGCCATCAAAACACCGTCCGAGTCTGCCATTTAGCAAGGTCTCTGGGCAGGCTCCAAATAACTTTAAGCCCATGTTAGTCCGATGCTGCTTAGCCCTTTCTCCACCCTGCTTTCTTTTCCTGAGGCACACGCCATGCCATCCTGCCCAGGTCTTCTCTAGTCTTGAGAGCAGGATGCCAAGGTTTGTGAGATTTGAGTAGTGTATAAAGATGGGTGAAGGTGTGAGGACAGCAGGGATGCTGCTGGAGATGCTCTTAGGTGAGCCAGGAGGCTAACCCTGGCATGGCCTTGTCCTCCCTCACTGGAGGGACTGGCCCTTCCACCAGCCTGGCCGCTCCAGAGGCAGCCCAGGCGTGCGTTAGTCTGTGTGTGGTGCGGATGCTGAGGACACCAGGGCACAGAGGAGCAATTCAAAGTGACTGTGTAGATGAGCCCATGAACCCACAGAATTTGAGGGGAGTGAAATCAATGATATTTTATGGCATCCTGTAGGAATCTATAGAGCTTTTGAACAATATTATAAACAGTTTCAACAGTTTGATGCGATAATCTGTTTCATTCTTAGGATGATTCAAAAGCTCTTCAAACAGTGGGGGTTGTCCTAGAGTATGTATGCATTTATGTTATTATCCATGTTCAAACTCTAACAGTTGTGTAACAGTGGTGACTTACTCTAAGGTCAATGCCTGTACATTTACTTTTCCCTTAATCAAAGGTAAGTGGAAGTACATTACTCTTATGTTATTTAACATGAAGCCTTTCGCCAAATTTCATCTTGTGAAATATAGGCTTACATAGTGACTGCCATAGTGATAAGACATACCATACCGTGTAATTGGAACTCACTTCCCATAGCTCTTATTGGGATCCTGCATTATTTTTGACAGGAATAATATTGCAATATTGTCTTTACAGCGATTTGAGAAAATGAAATGCTAACTTACTAGCAAAAGTTAATATTTGCAAACAATTAAATATATGCCAGACAGTCATAGATACTAATTTAAGAAACTTACAATTGATTCAAATAGTTTCTTTGTATTACAGGTGAAGACAAGCACTTTGATATGATTAAAAATCTGCTGGGAAGGAAAGTGAAGAAGCGTGTGCCAGCTACAAGGCATTACACCCGGAGTTGTGCAATAGCTGTGGAAGTACTGGGGCTCGGTGTCCCAGGATAGGAGCTGGCAGACTGCTCTGTGCTTTCTGCTAACCCCAGGGCAGGAATCCTGCTCTGAACTTCACCCCCGTTGTGGAGCCCCATCAGCACAGTGCACCTGTCACTATCAGCCAGGGGAATTTCAGCTTTCCAGGGCAGACAAGTGTAGGTCACCGCATACTCATGGAGAAGAGTGCATAAGAAAAAACTTCTAACCTGAGATTCATGAGTGACCCCACACAAATCATTCAGAAAAATAAGAATTACTGTACTGTGAAGACAAAGGCATGTGCACTCACTCTGCCAAAAATGCAAGCTTTTTTTTTTTTTTTAAGTCACAAGCACACTGCAGCTGTTACGTTGGCTCGAGAAAGAGTATTCCTACAGTAAGGAGACATAGCGCCCAATTCATCTCTCATATCAACCCTGTTAGTTATGCAAGGGATAATTTGGCTCGCATAGCACTCTCCTAGCTACCCAGCCTTTTCCGGAGTCCCACTCTGGGTAGCACCCTAAAATTACTCCACAAGAACATGTAAGTTAATATTGCAAGACACAAACAACAGTCATATCATGTGAGCATCAAATTGCTAATAGCAGGTGAAACAGCTCCTAACTGTGCTAATTCAAACCTGTGTTTAGCCAGTGTTATCCTGCACCCTTTAGAAATGCTAGCTTTAGCAGGAATTAGACTCCTCAAAGTCAGAAACTTGTATTAAAGCGTATGTCCATATGAGTGAGCTGCACAAAGAGAAGGATCCAGAAGCATCTGAACTGAATTCACTGTGCTAGTGTGGCTGTATAGAGTGATAAAAAAGCCTGGGAAGAGCACATCACTACGGCTACAACAGCATCATGAGACAGCCTCATGTCACTGTGTTGTGATTCAGAGGAGCTGTGAGCTTCTTTTGCATTAATTTCACTGTTCTGGCATTATATCGTATGAATGCAGGAACATCTCAGATTCATGGCTCTTAGTAGTATCTCGCTGGGCAAGATGTTATCATTCATTATTAGAATACCATTCATATATTAGAATATATAACAGTACAGGATTGCTGAAGACAAAGGGAGAATGAAATTTTGTATAGCATTAACAGGCTATTCATGGAGAGAGTATGTACTTCGTGACTTGCAAGAAACTTCTAGGAACAGAGCTGCCAGCTCTCTGCCAGGTGACAGTCACTGAATTGGCACAGCAGCAGCTGCCATCTTCATTCTGTTCGTTCAGACACATGATTTTTTAACCTTTCCTCATGCTATTTTTCCCAGTGGGAGACTCACAAGGAAAATACCAAACTGACAACCAGGACAAAGACTGGATGAGGGCTCCAGTGGCAAAGCAATAAAAAGCTGTATGTGAGGAACTATGTTTATTGTACCAGGCCTGCATATACTCAACATTCAGAGCTGAGTTATGGGTAGAGGAACTCTGAACTCCTTTTTTTAAACTCCTTTTTACTTTGATAGAAAAATCATATTTGCTTTTAATACTTTTTTTTTCCCCCCCTCCGGTATGTATAATTTTAAGTCATTTACCAAAATTAATTAAGTTCAGTTACTTCAGTCAACCTGGTTTGGAATCCATTATTTTGTAAGGCTTGGCAGTGTTGTATCCCAGTCTTTATTAAATCTGAAGGATTATCTCCTAATAGTCAGATTGTACGTGCTGTCTTTGCAGAAAGGAGTGATGCCCTAACTGGACTAACCAACTAAAAATTCAAGGGGATTACATTGAGATTTTTATTTTGATAAATTCGAATTCACTACATGACTTTGGCTGAATTTAGTTTTAGATTTACAAAAGTAATGGAAGAGGACAGCTTTTTTATGCCAGCCATCAGTTGCAGAATTCATCTGGGGGAAAACCCAGTTTTAATCCTATTTCTTCCAAAGGAAATTTGATCTTGTGTTTCCATTAGCTATGCAGTAGAGTGAGCTGGGCATGCTTGTAACCCATTTTCTTGATGATGTTCCACTATATATTTTCCACATACTTTCCATTTCCCTAGCGGAAAATCTGTTACAGTATAGCAGTTAGATCAGCTTTCTGTTGCATGGTTTCGTATCTCATTATGGCAGCAACAGAAAATAAACTCCAGGATCCTGCATCATTCTTGTTGAGGTCTGTAAGCCTGGGGTTACGGGGTAGAACTTCTTTCCTTATAGCTGGAGTCCTCTGCTTTACTTCTGGCAGCTTGAAAGAAATGGTATCAAATTAGAAGCTTTTCCAGTTTTCCCTTGTACGTTCTCTAGTCAAGAATGTCAGGAAAAAATATTTAGATTAGGTCTGAACAAAGGAGTTAAAATAAAAATTTGGTTCATCCCCTGAACAAAAAGTTAATAACTTTGTATAGTGCCACACAGGACCTGAAATATTTACCTTTAATGTTTACATTTGTGAACAGATTTGAAGATGGACAGGTCACAAAGTGTACAAAACGTGTAAATTATGGGATTTTGGTATAGGAGTACAAGGATACTTCCCTCAGTGCTTCAAAAACTGATGTATTAAGAGCATACATTATTTTCTTGAGATGCCACTGTTCAACTTGATATAAAACTTATAAAGTGACTACCAACAAGACAGAGATACAAAACCAAGGCATTTCACTAAAACCAGTGTTCAGAGAGAGTGTTTGTGCTTTCTGTGACTAGGACACAAACTTTAATGTTACTGACTAGCAAAATCCAAATAATTATTACTGACAATGTTAAAACTTTCCTGCCAAACAAAGGGGTTTGTGTTGTAGCTCCTGTTTGCTAAGCCCTGAGGCAGAATCACCAGATCATTTGATTTAAGAACTTGGAGAGTCACAAAATGGACAATATTTGGGTCAGTTGTAAACCACTTTGAATTTGAGCCATCTAGCAATAAGACATTTTCACTCCCTCTTTTTTTCCCTTTTAAGACCAGTTCCCTCTTCTTTTAAACATTTTCATTTCTAAAACCACAGATATAGTAAGCTTCTGTACTCAATAATGCATCTGTTACTAAAGAATGAGAAAGCCCAAGTAGTTCCACTGTGATTTTAACATTACTCTCCCACACATGCATAATGATAAGCTCTTTCATTATACTTTTAGACAATAATGAGTAGTTTTAGATAATAGATAATAAAACTCTGAGACCATTTCTTATGGTGGATTTGACTGCGTACAGAAATAAAACTGTTAAGTTGCACCTTAGCTGAACGAGAGCAACTGTGCAGTTGGCTAACTGATGCCTAATCTTGAAACCTTATGAAATCTATTAGATACTCTTGAAACTTTGTTTAGTGCTAGTTAGCCTTCACAGCTCATTGTAGCATAGAGATATCAGTCAAGATATCTACTACTACACTGTCCTCTCGTCATCTCAAGCTACAGAAGATGATGTGCCATTTATGTTCACATAAAACATGCATTAAATTTTTATAGAAGAACTGCACGTTTTCCACTTCTTTTTTATCCTAATGAGAAAGGACTTTTAAATATTATTAAATTAAAGTTTTCTTAAAGGTTCCGATAGAGATATGCTGACATACAGATCTGTGCGTTTATAATACCGCAACTCACACAATTGCCTAATGGCATGTAATCCATTTACAGGGAAAATTGCTTTGCTGAAATGCACGTTTCCTTCTGAACACAAAACTACATCTATGTTTAAATAGTCAGTTACCTGTAAATCAGCTATTCTCTAAGTCTGGCCACATCAAATCAATGTTCATGTGGAGGAATTGCGCACAGTCAAGTCATGTTTGCATTCTTGTGAAACTATTCAGACAAAAAGAATAGTTAGGGTAATTTCTGAATGGCTACCCTACTTCTGTTTCTAGAATACACGGACAGTCTACATCCTAGTTCATACATAATGAGATTTTATTATTACAGATACTGTGCCATCCTCTGTGGTTTGGCATCTTGTAGCCAAGTAACCCAGTGTAAAACAAATACCAACTGAGCAAAAAAAAAGTGGAAGATCTAAAGTAAATTCAGGATTAGGATTTGGTAGGGAACCACAGTAAATTAAGAGATAAGAAAGCATAATTCTTAAAACCTGAATCATCAGATTCTGAATCTTTTAATTCATTGCAGCATTTTGAACTAGCTAAAATTAGCAGAAGACTCCCAGGGAAACACCTAGATTAAAATACAGGTTACAGAAAGAGTTACAATCTTGTCACCAGTATTTAAAAACATCAGCTGAATTCCAGCTGTATTCCATACAGCAGGTGGTAGAAGGAAATAGTGCCTTTTCTGACACAGTCATCCCAAGTCAGCAGGTGGTGGCATCACTCAGGCTTTTAATAAAAAGCAAATCAGCCTCATCAGGAAGATTAACAACAAATAGAGAAAAACACCGTACCACCTTAATATGTATGTTAGTGATTCATTTCACAAGAATTTTAACCAGTTGCAGTAAAATGAATGCAAAGATGCTGTGAAGTCTCCATTACTCCATGACCCTTCTGTCGTTTTACTCAGTGGATCTGTCTGCGCACAATCTGTGCCTGCAAACTTCTCTGCTCTCAGATGGTTACTCTCCTCTTCCTACATGCATTGCACTCCAGGCCAGCAATAAGAAAATGTTACTTTAAAATATGCAATCATATTTCTTTGATGAAGTAATGTCATGTGCTCTGTTATTCCCCTTTTCTAAACAATATTTTCATTTATAGAGTTTATGATTTGTTTTCTCCTAACTTCCGTGCAGTTCATTTACTGGGGCACACATTCAGTACATACTCTCACAGAGAAATAGATTTTAAAAATGCAGCAGATATACCCGCAAGAGTTCTTTATGCATTTTCTAAGAAATGTATCTTTGTTTTCAATGATGAAGTTCCCTTAAACTTCTGTTTCTAGAGGATTGTGCTGCTAAATGTACTCTTTTTTTAACAAATACACACACATACACACACACATTGTTCTCACAAGCTGACTCTAGGCTGTACAATATGTTTAGTGTTAAATAGTCTTTTATAACTTGTGGCCATTAAATACGGTCTTTCTGGTTTTGAAACACTTTACATCCAATTTTCTCAAAAGCATGCTAGGGAGAATTACATTCTCTATTTGCTAAGAGATAACTTCGGATAATACAGGGAAACGTCTCCAGCTTTCAGCAGCCTGCTTTGACACACGCCGCTTGCATGAGTGAATGCCCCAACAATATGCTCTTGTGTGCACGCAGTAAGGCGTTATATAATACCGCGGGCACAGTAAAAGGCTCACTCAGAAATATGGCAAGCACATTATGTATCTGGAAGTAGAAACTAACCCGTGTTGCTTACACAATACTACTATTATTACTGTGTCTCCTTCCTTGTTGGAAAATAATTATCTGCTTCCACATTCGGAGAATACCAAACTTTCCTGTGCGTTGCACCATATGTGCCTATTGAATTCAGCCAGATTTGTCTGATACCGGATCATTGCAATTTACAGGCAGACATGTAATACCTTGCAGGGGGACACTTAAATGTAATTACATGTGTCTTTCCTACTGTTTCTTAAAGCTGAAAACTATTAGCTGCAATGACCGACTGTGGCGAGCTGTTAAGCAACCAGAATCTACCTGACCCAGTTCACTCCTTTCAAATAAGTGATAAAAGATCTAGAACTTGATCTCCATGACCACAGAAAAAAAGCCTCCAGGTCAACAGATATGTTCCTTCCTTGACATACTAAATCTGAATATATAAGGTAGACCTCTTATGGTCTTTTTGAAAAACCTTTATGATAAAAATTAAACGATGTTAGATTTCTTTTTTAAACAATAATACCTGCTAGGTAGCATTATTGTGTTAAATACTCTGTGGCATTTAGTTTATATACTTGTCATGTAGGTGGATGTCATGAAAATGGAGGCAGCAGCAGAAGGCTTCAAATTTAAATGAAAGGTCCTGAAGTTAGAGAATTAGAAAACAGCATCCTCTTACAAGAGGCATTTAACAGTAGAAGTGGACTAAATGTCACATACCCAACTGGGGGTCTGGCCAAGGAAAGAGCCCGGCAGGGGATGAGAGGGAAGATCTCCTCTGGCAGCGTTTGCCCCAGTGGCCTGAGAGAAAGCCGAGTGAGGTGGGGTGACATGAGGGTGGAGGTGACAAGAGGCGAAGAGCCACTGGCCATTCATGTCAAGGGCAGGAGGGCAGGAGTCCAAGCACGGCCATAGGATACTTGCCTTGCCCTTACTGGCAAGCACAGCGGGCTAAGCGCAGCAAACGTTTCTTCCCAAACTCCTAGGTACTTAAAACATATACCTGTGCTTTCTTATTATTTGGCACTTACTTGGTTTGTTGCTGGCAAATACTCAGAAAGGAAAGCTTCTGGTGGTGAAAATGTTTGTGCAGAGTCAAGGAGCTATGGACGCCCATGTAAATGAATACTCAGGAGTATTTTTGCCGTGAAAATCTCCCCCTGGCATTTTGAAAGCTCGCCGTGCTTAGAGACCAACACAGAGAAGTGAGGCACGGCCGCGTGCAGCAGGAGCGGCTGATTCCCTGTCAGGCCGTCGCGCCAGACCCAAGCACTCTCTGTTCTCCTCGCACGCGTTCTCCTGCATGCCCAGAAGCAGAGAGGGCAAACCTTACGCTGGGGACCTGCCGGCCTGCTGTCAGCGGGGAGCAGCAACCCCAGCGAGTGCTGCGCGGCGTACGCCTCTCAGGAAGGCACAAAGACGTGAAGCTGTGGGGCCAGCTGAAAGGCGTAAGAGTGAGCAACAGCTTTGAGATCCAGCCAGAAGGGGCTACGCTGCCTAACAGAGTCTGTTTTAGGTGGCACTTAGGAGCCAGGACTCACAGCGCAATTCAAGAACACCTTGCGCTTCCCTCAGACTCTCTCTGTAGGACACATCCAACAATGACCACAGGATATTCTCTGCATCCTCTGGTAGAAGTATTGACTAGATGATCTGCACGCGATGTGAATAAATATATTTTCCTACATCACTGCTGTTTTTTTCTTTTTAATTTAAATTTTAAAACCTTTAATCCCTAAAGAGAGCTGCGTCATATATAATAGAAATGCAAACAGCTCATCATTTCTGAATGTTGACATTAAATAGCTGCTTTATTAATATCTTTTAAAAGGCTTTTATCTAGCCTTTTTTAGTTCAGGGAGGGAGATTACCTTGATTGCTCTAGCTTCAGCTGTATCCAAATCTGACCTGCAGTTCAGATCTGCTCCTGCCAGGGTATGCCAAAAAGCAGCGGAATAAGAGCAGCTGAACGATGAATGTTAGGAAATAAACTTTTTAGCAAAAACTGCCATGCACTAAGCAAGCCAAAAGCAAGAATGACAAAATGTGAAACTGCAAGCGACTCCTGTGAGGGTGGGCAGAGGACTGCATTTTGGTCAGAGACCCAGCCCATACCACGTCCCACCTCAAGAGCCCACAGTGCTCACTTGCCATCTCCCCTGAGGGCTCCGGATCACCTAACTGGGCAGACATATCCCGTTTCACTCCCTGCTCGTGCTTCCTGGAGCAAGCAGGAATTATAAATAGGTGTTACTGTAAACCTCACCCCTTGCTCTGGATTTTGGATAGTGGGCCGGATCCAGCTGCACAAGAAGAAAGTTTATGGGGTCAGTGCTGCTCCTGGCAATGTCAGCGGGACTTCTGCAACTAACGTCAAGGACAAGGGATTGACTGAAGCATGAAATAGTCCTAAAAGCACCCATGTGTTTTTCAGAGTAATAATGTATTTTTGCTTGAACACAAATAGTATCGAATTACATTTACATATTATCAAATTACAGTTACATAACTAGGTATAGCTCCACCAAAGCAGCAACTTTTGATCATTGGTTAAAAATTAACTCTATCCTTGGTAACTATGCAACATTTACTTCTACCATAAATTGGAAAAGTAGAAGTGTTTCAGGCTCTTACAAAGATGTTAAATTGGTTATTAGGAAATAACCATAATTCTTAAAGAAATGTACATCACGAACTCTTTAAAGACATTCTACTGAATTAAATACAAAGAACAAGTTTTATTATTTCAAGATTTTTTGAAAGAATGGAAATTGATATCAATTTCCAAATGGAAACACTTTAACTAATTTTAAATTATTTTGAAATACATATAGGCTTCCTTAAATGCCATTAGACAGACTACAAAGTTAAAACTATTACTGATGAATACGATTAGTTTTAGTTGTATTTAGTTGTCTGTTGAATGAAATGTAAATTACTTCGTGCACATGACAATATATAAACATTACAATATATTTTAACTGTGGTGATGCATGTGATGTTGTTAGTCACAGAGTTTAGGTCTTTTTAATTAAAAATACCTCCTGAAGTGGAGCATCTCTGATACAGTGCATGTCAGAGTAGTGGAGAATGTATATTGGGGAACATGGGCCTACACAGTTTTGTTTTCTATTTTCTTGATCCCTGATATCATTGTAGGATCGGCTACACACCTGAGCATCTTCACTGAAAATTCCTATGTTCACCAAAGTGCATGCGAGATTTGCCACAGACTACAGAATTCCCAGATATTTATTCCATGTACACTGAGTGAAGTTCGACAAGGCACTGACCATGTCTTCAGAGACACTGAACGCCTTGAAACCCACCAATCTCAGTGGGATTTGGAGACGTGACATTATTCCAGGAAAGCCATAGCACCTTTCAGTACCAGGTTTGAAGTGTGAACATTTGTGATGGCGTTCATACTTGTCAAAGTCAGGTAAGAGCTTAACCCACTTTTCAAATCTAATTAAACTTTTTTGGATTGAGAGCAAGTTACCACTATACCTAATCATTAAAACAGCACACAGATGTTGCACAGGGCTTGTACAAACCTGTGCCTATGAACAAATTCAAAGCTTTTAAGATCACAGAGTAGTTTTTGAAGTTAAAAATTAACCATGATTACATACACAATAACCTGTCACTTCTTTTACACTTCTGTGAAATAAAATGTTGTCAAGAAGAAACAGTGTCCTGAAGAAAAGCCAGAATATAACTTTACACTTGCTTAAAATGTGCTTCCAAAGCTGCTATAAGGAATGCCACCATGTAGTTGATTATTAAAGTACATCTCTTCTTTAAAAATAGCTTTTTGTAGTCTTTTGATTGACAATACAAGGTTATATAATACACAAAATTACTTACAGCACTGTAGGAAAGATGAAATTATACAACCTTTTTTTTTTTTTTACTTATGACCACTAAATATATTAAAGTTAGTTTTCATGAACACGTAGTAGTGTTAAAATACGTTAAGATAAAAATACAACAGAATTCATTACAAGTATCCTGCTTTTTTAAGTGTGACTAAGTATTTAATTAGTGGAATGTGCTTTATTCTGATCTGCTTTCTTTCTTCATTTTCCTGATTCTCCTGCAGTGAAGTCAAAGACAGCTCAAAGCTTCTCAGCATGGGAAGCAAAACCGAGTTTTGCTGCCTGAAAAAATGAAGTCAGGAGAAAGTTAATTTATGTCTCAGGAAAGGAAAAGGAGGAAAGGGGAAGAAGGAGGTGTTTCACTGGAGAGCCAGAGAAAGAGCTCCGAGGAGCCAGGATTTCTGCATCAGGTGTTGCCAGTGGGGGACAGGGAATCACGCTGCCATTAGGGGACCGCTCCTTTGCCGCTTGATAGCCACAGTCTCCTGTGCTCCAATGCCTGTTTTCAGGTCCTCTAACATAGGCGGGGTGTCTCCGGCTGGTTTTATCATCCCTAGCAGTGTGTGGTCATGGGCAACTTTGTCTGTATCGTGCGCTGAGCCTGTAGGAGGTCTCAGCTGGACACTTTGGTTTATGAACAGCTGTAAAAAGACTGCTGTTGACTTGTAAGGCTTTTGAGTCATGAGAGAGAGTGGAAACAGGGATCAACCAGCTTCCCCTGTCCATGTGCTCAAGCAAAGAGGCCTAAATGCTAGAGAGAGGCTGCTGATCCCTGTGACAAAGGATATAGCTATTTAACTTGTTTGAATCCAGTTTGCTGGATAAATGCTGTGTATTCTGTTAAGAGCAGAATGGAAAGCTCTCCGCTGATACTCTTGCAGCCCCTGTAAGGTGTGTGAGATCGCTCCTTCCAGGAGCGCGTGGCAGCCTCTGTGGGTGCTGCGGAAAGCTGGTGGAGCACAAAGCAGGGCTGGGGAAAACACCCCCACTGTGGAGACAGAATTCCTTGGAGACATTTCAGCTTACATTGATGGCTCCTGACAGATCTGATTTTTTTTTTTTTCTGGTTAAAAATTTAGCTTTTTGCAGCTTATTATTTTGCACAGTAATAAACCAAGTGCTGGAATGTCTCATCTGGTGTTCCACAGCTTGCTCACTCATAGGAAATTGAGGATGGTGTATGTGCAGTTTGATCAGCACAAGGTCTGCAAGGGAACAAAGCAAGTTCCATTTGGACAGAACCTATGAGGAACTGAGCTCTTAAACTGTGCAAGTTTCTACTGCAATCTGAATTTACAGAGGTTTATAATTTGCCAAAACCTGTGAGAATGGAAAGGCCAAGACACTATCATATATACCATATCTGTACTCCAAGAAACTTTCTTTTAGGTAAACAGCATGTTTCAGCAAGTACAAAACAACTTACTTTTCATGTAATCAAGTAATCAGAGATGGCTACAATGTCTTATCTGAATTTTTTCAAACACAATCAATCCAAAGTCTGGTAAAGTTATGAACAATGAAAACAGGATCCAGTAAAGTTTGCCTTCTACAATCTTAATTCTAAGCAGTCATATGAGTCCTATCTACCATGGCTACTTACATTAGCAGAAAGTAAGTAAATAAATATTTCATACTTTGGACCTTTATATCAACAGGTGCTTTAGGAAAAACAGACATGGCTTTCTGCATGATTTTGTTAAACATGTGCTAGCTGGTTCTTCCCCACTTCTTACAAGAGAACATTAAAGCCAGACCTGTCTCTTTTTTATCTCCACAGACCAAGAGACTGACGTGATCTGTCAAGACTGAGACACTGGAAAGCTGTGTACATCAGTGTCAGTACTCCGTCTGACTGCTGAGATTGATCTTCTTGATCTGCTAAGGCCTAGGTTCTTCAAAACAACCTGCCAAGGCAGCAGGGTAGAGGTCGGATGTATGAACAAAAGACCATGCTAGTGAGAAACTCATGTTGCTATAGCCTGTGATGTGGAAACAACTTGTGAATACAAGCAAAAGAATGTGTGTGTATGTGTACACGTAAATATAGATATTCATGGTAAATTATTTGAAAATATGCAGCCCTTAAAATAAGCAAGCTAAGGGTGCACATTTGTCCTTGTTATGCAACTGGGAGTTAGACTTCTGCCCAAATGCAGCTTTAGAATTCGTGGCTCGAATCCCACCTGTCAGTATGTAAATCTCATCTGGTTTACAGCAGTCCCATTCAGCAATACTTGGGCAGTAAGCATACTACATTTCTCTGTAGTAACTTTTTAAAACAAAAATTGGGTTCCCATTGTGATTTCATTTACACTAAAGTTAGTCTGGATGTCTTTGATTAACAAAAAGAAATTAAATATGATCAGGAACAGGGGTGGAGAATATTTTTCAACTCAGTTGCTCAGACTCCAGCTGGATAACCTGACATAATCTTATTGACTTAAATGGAGAAAAACTATGGGTCAGCTGTGTCAATGGCACAGAGATACAATTCTCCTTAATTTAGGATTAACTGACTGTATGCATAGAGAGTATTATCCTCGCTATATTTCTAGGTAACAGTTTATGGAAACAAGACTCTCTGGTGGAGCTAAGCAGCAGGAGAAAAGGCAAGGGGGATGAGAGCCAAAATAATGACATGCTCCTCTCCGAGCTGCACAACACGGGGGCCAAGTGGGGGAACGCTTGGTCCCTGGTACAACCTGGACCGGATTCAGAAGTTTTTTGCGTTAGGCAAAGCTGTCAGTGCCTGCAAAAACATAATTTAAGGATGCACAGCCCTGCTCTAACCTCTTCCTTCACTTCCAGAAAGCTGGAGCACAATTATCGTAATGCCAAGAGAGATACTTGACCTATAAAGAAAATCCTGAGGGAAGCACACTCCATGGATAAGCTGGCGCAAAGCAGCCAGAGGATGAAGATTTAGGACTGCTGGCTCTCACAACAGCTGTAGTTTGGAATCCACTGTATAAAAGATTTAGCTTGTCTTACTTGTACTTTATTTATTTCAGTTTTTCATATATTCCCATAGGAGCTGCCAACGTATTTTTAGTTATTCGAATACGTGTGCGTGTGTGTTATATTTTCCATACCCTTCGTTAGGAAGAATACGCTTCTTCTTTATGAAGTAGATAACTGAATTTGGATCTCAAACTATTTTTAACAAAGCAGCAGTTCATTGTGGCGATTACCACACATGCATATTAGAAGCCAAGTGCCAAGTACTCCTGCTCAATTTCTTTAACAGCTGAAAGAAATCATTTTTTAAAATATTCTGTTAACAGCTGAATGGATTTCCTTCAGACTTCTGGGTTAAGGTAGATATATAAGTTTGCAGCCTAAAATAACCAAGAAAAGCCAGAGCAAACAAAGACTTAAGACATAAAGTGATATCTATACTATAACTGTAGCATCCTTTGAGAGTAAATTACTCGGTTACCACAGTAGTAATACTGTATATTTGTACGGCAACTTCCATCCAGAGCTTTCAGAATGCTTCAGTGGAATATTAGTCATCATGACATTCCTGATGAACGGTTGTCATTGTCCTCATTTCAGAGATCAAAACACTCTAACACATCATGATTTAAATGACTTGCTAGCTTCATTCAAGAAATCTGTAGCAGAGCCATGAAACATGTCCAGATATGAGGATCTCACATTTTAAACTCTCAGTCTAAAGTCTTACACTTTAAATGCAATGTGCTTTTGTATTTGATCTTTGTCCAGAACTTCAAACTTAATTTAAACTCTCAGTTTAAAGTCTTACCATTTGTATACTGTGACCTACAATAAAACTCTGTTAACATAGCTGGAGACTTTGTCTGAACATAAGATGAACATAACTTTCCCACAAATGTCTTTAACTAAATCATCAACACCTTGTTATTGTATCACTTAGCATAGTATGCATGGATCTCAGAAAAGGTGTTAGAGTGAAGAGAGAGCTAAGTATGTGGCATTACATTCTTTAGAGTGCTATATTGGTTTGTACTTCCAATCTGAGAGAGACCATTTCCATGCTCCTCTTTGGAGGCACTAAAGGTTATGTGAGGCATGCACTGTCAGGAGGAATGTGCTTCACTGAGATCCCAAACATTGATTTCAACGTCTGTAATTCTGTGCTCCAGTATGACAATACAAAGTTAGTTATGTCCTCCATTTCCCTTCTCTTCCAACTGTGGAAGATAAAAATTGTAGCAAGACATCTCTTTTAGTCCTGAAGTGTTTTTCTGACAGCTGAAAAATACCCAAGATTAGCCTAATTGTCATGCTTGGTAAACACATGGAGGAATCACAGTGTGCTACTTTTTTCTTTCCTGAATATCAGTACACTTCTGTTTGCTTAGAGACAGGCATAAGTAATAAAGGCATTGACTTATCAGACCCTGAGATGTTGTGTTTTACTCAGAGGCTTTCAGAACAAGCTTGAGTTTCCAGTCCCAGGCATCTGCATGGTAAACCTGTCTGAATTTGGTTCTCAGAGTAACAACTTCCATAAGGAAAGGGAAAACCTTAGGAGACTCTGAATTCTAGGGACTGAAACACAGGGGACTAAAAGTTTATGAAAAATAGACAAACAAATGGAACTCGGGTAGAACTTTCACCATGTTAGCATAGCAATGATAAAAACAAATGTGAGATTTCTTGTCACACCTTTCCTGTACCATTATTTTAAATGATTGACAAGAAGACACTGGTATGTGTTCATTTTTCCTCTTCCTACAGTGAGGCATCACTACAAAAGACATCTTGCTGTGCACATTGCAGCAACAAAAAAAAAAATAAAATGGAATAGCCAAAGTATGTTATATTCAATGTATCACAGCATCATAGAATGATAGAACATCCCGAGTTGGAAGGGACCCACAAGCATCATTGAGTCCAACTCCTGGCTCCACACAGGACCACACAAAAATCAGACCATGTGTCTCAGAGTGTTTTCCAAACACTTCCTGAACTCTGTCAGGCTCGGTGCCATGACCACTGCCCTGGGGAGCCTGTTCCAGTGCCCGACCACCCTCTAAGTGAAGAACATTTTCCTAATATCCTAATAACCTAATATCCTAATGTAAGTTAATGATGCCACTCCAACAGCACTTGAAAGACATCTTGTCCTGTCAAAATTTGCAGCAGGAAACAGCAGGAGGAAAGAAACTCAGAAAATTGAGCAGCTGTCTGATACATTGGCATGTGTTTGATTCACTGTACAGCATTATGGACAGGGACTACAAAAAACATTGTGGCTTAAAGTGATATCTCTTGGTAGTAGTCCAACAACCATCTTCTCTCAACTTTGATGTAAAACACAATTCTGAAAATTGTGTCAGAAGCTGCTATTGATAGATTTGCACATCATCAAGTAGACAGACAAAAACATTTCCCTATTTTTTTCCTACGTGCTGGCACTGATAACTAATTAGCAAATTTTCAGTGGTGACTATAAAGAACATGCCCACCATATTGCATTAAAACACATCACAAGTGGAAAAAGTTCTGCGTATGAGTACCAGAGTCAAAAGATTAATATTTAATTCCACAGTGACTCAAAATGAAGGACTCCAAATTTGTTGATGGATATAGTACATTTCACAGAGGAAAAGTTTTTGGGTGAAAACAGTCCAGACCCAAAGAAGACAGGGACAATATTCTGTTTCCTCACCAAGATTATGAAAAATGGCTGCTGCGGATTAAATACAGACAAAAATGGAGCTCCAGAAAGGAGTGTCTCGGGATTTCATTAGCATACATGCATTTCTCCCTGCTTTGGTCACTGCAGATTTGAGTTTCTTCAAAAAGGCAAGATCTCACAAAGTCAATAGCCAGAAAAAATGAAATCTACTCTTCTAAGTAGAAGAGAGACCTGGATGCATTCACACCAAATGTGAAGTTTCTCTTGGATGTGTTTTTTAGGTGAATTCAAGCTCTCCAGGCAGGTTACAAACAGTCCTGGGTAGAAATGACTTCAACACTGACACTGAGCAAGAACCCAAGCTGCCTTTGGGGTCACCACACTGCGCAGAAACAGGGATGGGCGGTGCCATCAGGCAGGCACTCACTGGCAGTACCTGTAGGATCACCCATTCGGAAACAGAGGATTGGTGTTAGAGATTTGTGACACAGAAATAGAAAATGCTTGCCTGCTGCCGCAGCCTCTTCAGGCACACCACAAGCTTCAGGGGATGCTGGGGAGGCCCCCTGGGGAGGACTTTTGGCACTGCTTCTGGAGGGCATCTCCGAGGACGCTGCGCACATCTGCTTATCGGCTCAGCAGGACAGCCCTGCCAGTCCCTGGGGTTTCTTCTGGTTGCACTGGTAACACTCAACATCCACTGAACTTCTTTCTGCCCTCTGAATGTGAGGAAGGGGAAAGCCCAACATCCTGAAAGAAAATAGCAAACTAATTCCGATATGCTCGTGAGCACCAAAAGGCCCCTTGTCTGCCTGATTCACAGCTCTTTTTATCACCCTTCACGCAATGAAACTATGGGCCCTCTGTGGGCGCTACTATTTTGAATGAAATTTGTCTACAAGTGCCCGTAATGCTGCGTGCCCTTTCTGGCTGGCAGTTGTTGGCAGAACAAAACTATTTGCAATCTTTTCCACAGCTGCAAAGTAGCTTTTGTGTATTCATTTCTCCAGGATGTAGTGCTGTTCAAAATGCAGAAGACATTTTTAATTTAAATGATTGCATCTTTTGGACCATTTATTTGATTGTTGAAGTATTCCATCAGTTACCTAAGAAATAAGATGGAGTAGGGTTAGGGTTAGGGTTAGGGTTAGGGTTAGGGTTAGGGTTAGGGTTAGGGTTAGGGCGTATGCACCTTTTCAGGGGCTAATTTTCAGCCCTTTTCAATTTATTCTGTGTGCATACTGCTGTAGAAAGCATGCATGACATTTAAATGATTTCAAAAGGTATTAAATTATTTGGCCATAACCTGCAGAATTGTGCACAAGCCAGAAAGGTTGGGATTTATTGAGAGAAAATTGAGGTCACAAATGTTTTATGAAGACTGGAATGCTTCAGTCTGAGACTAAGATTCACTGCCTTTCTGTTATCCCAGAACTGTAACATTTGGGAACTCAAAGTGCCTGACGTAGTGTACAACACAATGCAGCATACAAATACCCCGTGTGAAAAAAATCTCTGTAGCATCAGTCTCTTTACTGCCATCCAGAGGCAATATAGAATCAATATTAATAATAATTACTTGTAAATACCACGCTAGAAGCAGAAAAAGTTTGAAGAATAAAATCAGCAAAGGACTTTCAGCCATCAGTAAAGCAAACAGAAATGATGGAAGGTGTTGCATGTACTGAATTTGCATTCCAACCATAAATAACTAAAATGGCATTAATAAGTTCTGAAATAAGATTAAAGGTTGCGTGATATTAAGATTTCACCAGCATAAATTTGGGATTTATACCAGTCCACATGACCAAAGCAAAAAAAGGATTATGAAAGGTATTTCAAACAAGTGCCGATAATAGCTACAGGATGGATCATTTTATTTCTTTATCTTTATCTTTCTTTATCTTTAGGCATTCCCATTAGTAATATCTGCATACTACTCCAGAATATAATATATGTTGTTCAGTGTCCCCTCCAAAAGCTTAGCTCGAAGAGAAAACTCCACTGAGTTGAATTTCTGTCAAAACAGAAGAAAGTTTTACAAAGTAGTAAGAAAGTGAAAATACATTTTTGCCTTGGAAACACACTGGAATGCCCATGCCTTTGTAAGGGATGCTGCCACCACCGCTTAATAAATTTCCTTGTCAGCTAAACAACAATAATGCACCGTGTGCACATTCTTGGACTGTGGCAGGTATGAAAAGGTGATATTATCAGCTCATTCACATTATACTTTTAACCATCTGTTTTGAAAACCAGTGAATTTTCAAAGGTTTACTTAATTCTCTGCATTTATTATCCCGTCTCACCTACATTGGAAATTTATTACATTCAGGCTTTCCAAGTATTCGTCTGCTACAGTGCTGCCCGAAAGGACAGCAAGAGATAGTTTACAATAGTTTTATGTGACACTAAACTCACTATTTGCTATTGAGTAACCTATACACAGAAACTGCTTCCACGGGAGGACGGCAGTGCATCCCCACAGTGCACCCAGCCCCTGCCTTCACTCTTGCATCCAGCCAGCTGCCACAGTTGCTTTTTAATCCTTCTCACTCCAAAAGACTGACCAGAAATTTCTCTCTCCTTCTAGCAGCAGCCTCCACATGGATATAAGTGAAGCTGAAGAGATGAAGCTAGCCTTACACAGGCTTTTTGTACTGAGTCAGTTCAGCAACTATCAATTTCACCGATCTTTCCACAGAATTTCATAGACTTTGCTCCTCCTTTCTAACTTACTATGCGATATGGCATTAAAGAAGCTTTCTCTGAAGAAGCAGTTTCAAAGCACAGAGCTGACAATAAAAACAACCTATGATACCATCAATATGGCTTATGAAGTTAAATTAAAGCTAAAACATCACACAGATGTTCGAGTAAATCACTGCTGTTGTTAGCAAGAAGGTCAGAATTTTTTATTAGATGCTTCTAAGTCACAGGTTAATCATTTAGACAAAAAAAAAATTGAAATTAGAATCCATTTTTGGTACTGATATTTGCCATATTGCCCTATCTCAATTCTATCTTGCAAGGACAGAGTGTTGCAGAGCTCCAGGCTCAATTTTGGTTATTGAGACAATTTTTCTGAAGTTGTACTGCTAGCAGCACACAGGCCTACAGGTTTAAAACTATCTTATTCTGTCTAAGTATGTCTCTGCTGTAAATGCTGAGCAGACATCTCTTGTGTTTATAAGAGACTATTTAAATTGCTGAAGCTGAATGCACACTTATATGCTTGTGGGATTCTACTCCATGACAGTATTTTTCTTTCCAGTATGTCAGTGTAAAGCATAAGAGTCAGTTACAATTTATAAATACAGGTGTAAAAAATCATATGTACAAAATAAATATGTAGGAACCTGTTCTTCAAAACTTGTATGAACATTACTTAGTTGTTCTGATAGGTCAAAGAAGATATTATGGGCAAATTGAGAGTTCAGAATTTAAATGGTTGACATGATGCTCAATACATATATTAACATTTCAAGCTACTGATCCTAAAAGTGAGTAGGGGAAGGTATTTTTGTTTTACCTCCTTCTCTTTTCCATGTTCCTTGTATTAACAATACATAGGTGTAAGAAATGCATACAGCTATGATAATGATATGGTGCAAACCTGAGAAAACAAAGAAACCGACATTACTAAGTATCTCTTTCAGCACACTCTGTTGAGCCTTAAGAGTGGCAGCAAAGACTGCTAAACAGGGGTAATCTTTCTCGTCTGATTACTACAATACTTTGTTACAATGATGAGATGAGTTAAGGAGTCCTTTGTAGTGTTAGTCATCATAATGTCTACCTCTCTGGGGTTGAGTAACACCTTTCAGATTTTCTGAAGATAGTTTTGATGCCTTAATTGCTTTTTTTTTTTTTTCCCTGGGCTAATTAACATCAGTTTGCAAAAATCTCCTGCAAGACATTGTAAAACATCACTTGTTAAAGAGATTGTGGGGCTTGTTCTTGACAAATGTGAAGTGACACTTTGCCAGTGTCTTTTGTAAGATCATATAAAAGAGCTGGTTCATCCACCAAAAAAAAGAAAAAATCCCACCAGGAACCAGTGAAAAAGATAATACTCATCATACAGAGTCGCAGAGCTAAGTAAATGGTTCACACATCTTGCTCACATGAGATGAAAGGGAATGAATCTGAATTCATTTTACATTTGATCACAGACAAGGAATGCTCCAGATCAAAGTGTGCCATAATAATGGAGACTAACTAAATGCAACTAGATCCAAAAACATCTGTCAGGGGTTTGATGTCTAAAAATGGAAATCCTTTATATTAATGTATTATTACATAACCACATGAGAACCGAAAGGCTCTTGAAGTCTTATTTTGTTTTTGTGCGTTGTGGTTGAGAAAATTCAACTAACATAACCCCCCAAATAAATCTAACACATTGAGAGAAAAGAGAGTGAAAGATAACGATGAGTCTTCAACCTCTGTTCTCTTCATGTATGATGAGGCAACATTTTAAAAAAGGCTAACTGGAGAAGTGCTGGTGACCTGAATAAAGCATATCAGCAGCATAGGAAATGAGTTTGAGGGTTGTAATCCAATTTTCAGTGGACAAGGGAGCACATCACAAAAAACTCCTCTACAATTAGCACTAATTGGCAACTTTTTTGGCAGTCTCTTTACAGAGGGCAGAAATTGAATGGACATGGAGATTAAGCTGTCGTTTCACTCCTGGAAGTACTCTCTTTGAGCAACAGCTGAGATATATCGGTAGGGAAAAGTGGAAATAAATGTGGTGTTTCAGACTGTGTTGTACCTGTTCTGGAGATGAGCAGACTTCATTCTTCAGGGTTGTCAAGGCAACATCGATACAGGAATTAAGTTGCAGCAGAAGAGCGAAAACAATCTTTTAACTCTTTAACTGAAAAAGCTTAAAAGGTAATAAATATTTGAAAGCATAGTGAAAAAAAAAGTGCAGAAACTGGAGATCTGCAGAAATGAACAAAAACGGGTCGGTCATTTCTGATAGGAGAGGCACATGTGTAAAGAAGTCAGCATTGCTTCCTTCCTTTTTCCTCTGGGATCACGCATTCACTGACGCAATGTTTTAGTGTAAGAGAGGTGCATCTTTGTGAGCAGTCCAGATCTTCAGAAAGACTGATGCCTTTTCCAAACTGTATTTCGGTTTCTGAATTTCACGCTGAGCTCAATCACATAGCTGGACCCATGTTGTTGACAGAGGAGGAGACATGTTTTGCTGCCGCTACCCTTGCTGCTGAAAAGCTTTTGGAAGTTCTCAGGCTTCAGAGCAGCTCTTGGCTCTGCAGTAGTTGGGTTTGTACCAGCACAGAAGTGACCCTCACGTTTCTGGGTGATTGAAGCTACAGTGTGGCAGAGACCTTGATCCAATACACTGCAATGCGGCTTGCAAAGAAAATCAGGGGGTAGAGCAGAGTCCCATTTCTGACAGGTTAAAAAACCTACTCACTCTTGGCTGTAGGTCTCTATATGTTCGCTACTTCCAAGAAATTGTCGTTCTTTTTCCCAGGCCTTACAGATCCCTGCATTTTCAAGAAATACATGCACTCTGCTTCTGTTGACATCAGTTTCTGTTCTGCTAACATTATTTTGATTTATTCTAGAGTCTGGACTCTATGTGTTGCTGACCTAATGGAATTCAGATTGCTGTTATGTTGGCCTAATCTAACATCACTAATTTCTGGAAAGAGAACTTACTACTTCCTGGGAGCTGTTTATTTTCATGGGGTTTCTGAACTTCACACCTTTTGTGTCATTCAGTTTTGCAAGCTCAGCCATTCACCTCAGATAAAATTTTCTTCTGCTGTTGCCTGAAATTACTAAGTGGTAACAATACACTCAGAGAAGGCCCCAACACTCTATGTGCTCCTCCTGCAAGAGTTTATTGCCTTCAGAAGACACAGAATTGGTGAGCCAGGAGGATTTCACTAGAATTTCTGTTTGTTGTTATCATCTGTTAATGCTACGTTGCATTTTTGTGGAACAAACCCTTCTGGAATGGGTTTAAAAGAAAGGAGGCGATGGCTTGGCAGAACCTTTCGGTTTTCTCCTGCAAGTGGGAAGTAGATATGTAGCTTCTTGAGGTGTTCACTCTTTCCAGTGTTTTGGTATTCTCTTACATATTACATAATAAGAAATATATGTAAGCATCATAATAGGCTAGAATCAGCAAGATAGCAAGACAGCAAGTGCTACTAATAGCAACAGATCACACAGTATTAATGTTTGCCAAATAGTGTCCTAAGAGTCTGGTTATAAACCAAAGCCTGTGTGAGGGATAGAACAATAGAGGGCTGTAACTTTAAAGACAGCAGGTCTCATTGAACAGACTACAGATCTTTTACATGAAGATGCAACAGGGTTTGATCTACCCTGACAAAACCTCCCTTTTAACTTTTTTACACTCTCGGGTTTCTTTTAATTATTCTTCTTCAAGGACTAGTTCTTTTCATGGAAAATGGACAAGAAAGGATTTTTCCATACTCTTTATTTGTGATTTTACCAAATTTTCAAAGAAAAGTGAAAAAGTGTACACAGCTGCCTTCACCTAAATGGCAAAATATGCTGCATGCTGTACTTAAAGTTTCCATCCTTTTCAAGATAGTTTGTTTTCAAATACAGATCAGACTCTACTGATGCTGTCCACATTCAGCACTCCCTTGCTTCATGTATACTGTAGCTGACTAAAATACTTGGGAATCAGTTCTTCAGCCTGAGCAGATCTACTGAAGTAAAGTAGATCAGAACTACTAGCAGAGAACAGCATTGCAGATAAGATGCTTGGAAGAGTCTCCAAACTTGGAAGAGTTTCCAAACTTTAAACTCCATGTATGACTCAAATGCCAGTTTCTGGAAGTGGATATTTGCATTTCTTTGAATGAGAAATTTTTTATATACACATTGTTTCAATTTAGTAAAAGTTGTTAATTAAATTCTTTATTGTTCCATGGATGAGTATTATATATACTAGTACTCCAGACAAGTATAAAATATACTTTAATGAACACAGCTTTTTATGCTAACAGCAGTTTCCAGACCTCTGGAATTTTGGGTCATTCTATTTGACAGTGCTTGCAGTGTATTTTTATTGTCTTCTGACAGTAAATTACTCTGCTTATTATTAAGAAATTGGATGAGCTATTATGCAGAACAGATTATTTTCTTAAATCAAAATGACCTGTTTTATTAAATTGCCAGATCTGTTAAAAAACACGAGCAATAATAATAATAATAATAATAATAATAATAAAAAATGAAGATTTCCTATTCCTTTTACTTATTCAATTTAACTTATTTCACACTGAGACCTACTCTGACCTCTGTGGCATTAAGTTAATTCTCCTTATATAATGCTCCTGTAAGAGAACACAAGAATGAAAAATTCTGGCTCCATGAATTCACCACGGATTTTGTCATTTCAGCAAGGCCAGGATTTGACCTAAAACGTCTACTGGTATAGAGATTATCTTGTTTTGTCAGGGAGGCTAAACTAAGGAATGGTGTGGCTTTGCACATTGAGCACTATTTGTATTTTGCCACCAAACTCAATGAGTCCTCCCTCCTGGAAGGGTGACCAGGACTAACTGCATGGGGAAGGGTGAGATAGAGCCGAGGAAGCAGCTCTCACAACATCACAAAACAAAACCACCTACTTTTGCATAGCTATGTGCCCCACAGTGTTTGAAAACAGGAAACAAACGGGAAACATTTGCTGTTCTCAGATTTGGCTTGGCTGGAAATCTCCTGAGTCTACCTCCCGGTGATCTTCAGGAGGGGATTTAGGGGGACTATGGTGTTGAAGAAGGGCTGACTGAGGAATAACATCGAGTCCCCCACTCATTTCCGACTATCCTGAGGCTTAGCATCTTTCTGCTCACTTCGTTCTGAGAAAATCTTTCTCTCCTCCATCTCCTTCATTTTATCCTCAGCTGCTGTTTCTGTCTCCTGCAGGATGTTCCCAAACTCCCGTACGCCAGCACACGAGACTCTAGACTCTTCTACCATCCAGGTTCAAAAAAATCCCTGCTTCCAATCAATCCCCTGTTAATGTTTCCATAAATGGGCAACTATTAGAGCTTTTGCCTCCACACTGCTGAAATTCAGCAGATAATGTTTTAAAAACAGCAGCTTGGTGAACTAGACGCCAGGATAAGCAATGTTGCAATTACTAGCAAGCATCCATAGAAGCTTCTAGCGATTACTGCCAGCAAAACACAATGTTAGTTCAATACTCGTAGGTTTTGCTACAGGCAAAAAGGCATTTTCAAAGACATATAAACAGCGAATAATTCAAATACTGAAACAACATCACATAGGGAAAAAAATAAGATTTGTTATTAGTGTCACATCTCTCACTAATGTACAATTTACATTTTCTGCATTAGCAAGCACGCAGTTAACCATTCAAAGCAGCACTATTAACAGTAACAATAGAGTTCTAATAAATCAAGGAAATGATATATGATGTACTGAACTTGGTTTTAATTCAGGGCTCCAAGCTGCCTAGATAGCTCCTATGCTTGTTAAATTCATGCAGGTTTTGCCCTCAATATGGTTCACATTACTCTCTGAGCATAGCTGACTTGCTCTGAAAGTTAAAAATGAGAACTAATCCATAGTGAAGTCAAAGAGATACCAAGCAATATAAACATAAGAATCTACTCTTGTTTTTGGCTGAGCTTCTGTAGCATCTGATGGCAAGTCAGACATTATACAAGGGAATTTCAATTTCCGGAAACTGTTTAGGCTTTATTCTGCATTCTTTGAAGGGCTTTGATAAACACTCAGCTAGGCACCGTACATTGCCTATTTATCTGTTACAGCACACTTCACAGAGCAGCCCATTATACCATTTTGTTGTCTTTTGCCTGACTTTTATAATGCATTTCTCTATGTTTAACTCTTTATCAAGGTGAACTAAATTTTTTTCTAAGATAAATTCTTCAAATGTATTGGAAATTTTTACAGCTCAAGATTTGCATGACTCTTTCAGCTGAGATATTTAATTTATTTATTGAACTCAGCAGATTTACTGTGCTATCTGGAAATTGTCAATCTGTGGGTCTTTTACTGTTGTGCATTGACAGAATAACTTTTCTTCTGAAAACTAAGTGTTTTTTCATAGTGTCTCATCCTGCTAGTGAAGTGAAATAACAAACACATCTGACTTAGGGAAAATCCCAAAGTCACTGTATTAATTTTTTCATTAGTATTTCTACAGTGTGCTGTATTATGTTTAGTAACAGTTATTATAAAGCCAACAGTATAAAACAGCTCCTTTTCCTATAAAGTACTACATTTCCTGTAATTAATCCAGTAAAATGACTCTTCCATTAATAGAGTCACGGCTTCTCTTCTAAGGACGAAGTTGCATATGTAGTCACGCTGCCCTGCAAAACTTGCTAGAAAAGCAACTTCTGATCAACAAAGAAACCAGACTCTCAAGTAACAATATTTGGGTTTGGCTGATTTAAAAAGAAGCCCAATCTTGTCATTTTTAACTTTGTCCTTCTAACTTAAAACTTTATTTCTTTTACTCTTGAAAGCTAAATACTTTCAACTTTCATGTAATGAATTTGGAAAATCATTGGTTTCATTTTTCTTTTGAAAATTTCTGTTTTGTGTCTTCAAAAATGTCTATAATGTACATCTATAATACATGGGAGCCAATATGTGATCATGTTGATTCCTTTCACAGTGATAGATTTCACTTTTAATGGGTCTCCAACCTTCTTCTGGAGATGCAATCAACTGAGCTCAAACTCCAACATTAAAATTGCCTCTGCATCTGTGATGCTGAGACCCTTCAGCTGCCTTCCACCTGTACAACAGGCAGTCATCGTTGCTCTGAGGGCAGCTGTCTTCCTCTTAGTAGATTCTGCTTTTGTAAATTCAATGTCCTGGAATCTGTTCTCAGATCCATCTTATATAATATTTAAGAAGTGCAGTCAAACTCTTGTCATTTAGCCTCAGTATTTAGTAATTTCCTAACATGAACTCAGTGGCCTTTGTAATATCTACTGGATCAAGGGAAGAATCTACATCTTTAACCTATATCATTACACTTAGCTGTTCTGAAGTGATCACTCTGAAATTCAGCATTTATAACAACATCTGATTCCACTGTTTAGTATCTTCTTAAAGCAACAGTGCAAGACCTGATCCTGCAACTATTTCTTATATGAAATGGTTCCATCTATTCCACTAACACACCTATCGGGACAGTGAACTTCATTTTGTCTGCTCTAATTTCAGCAGGTTTATGTGGTTTTCTCCAGCAAAATGGGCAGAATATCTCAATTGGCCACAGTCAGCAGCTGAAAATATAAATTGTGCCATTCTGCTGGTACCTCATGCCAAGGTAAGGAGCTCTTTGGGTCATGCATTCATAGTTCTTACTGGTTTCCTTAAGACTTCATCACATTTTAACTAAGTCTCGTATTTGTTTCCAGCATGATCCGTAATCATAAAGTACATCGTAATTGTTTTGGCTACCTGACCAGCTTGGTCTTCCCTACCTGGTGTCTAGGTTAAACACAAGACTGGAAGCCTTGGAGGGAGAGAATGGAGAAGCCTGGGCTTTTAAGCTCCTTCTTATCCTAAAGCAGGAGAAAAATAAAAGATGGTCAATTCTCTTTGGAAAGTGCCTCCACATCTCCTTCAGTGTTTTATTAAGGCATTCTGCTGGTTCAGTGTTCTGCAGGTGGTACCCTGATGTTCTTAATCTCTTTTGTAAGCAGCAATCTACATATTTCTTCCATCAGCTTGGAAGTAGAGCTAGCCTCCAGATCTCATTAGAGAGAAAAAAAAAAAAATCCACTTCCATAATTATATTTCAACCACACAAACAAGGCAAAGCTAGGTGGGAGGAGAAGGGTCAAGACATCCCTTAAATCTCTGTTCTGGTACCTAAGAATGCACATCCATAGGGTTTTCCTTCTTGGGTAGGATCCTCTTCTGTTGGGAAAATTGTTCTTTCAGGTCCAGATTCTTCACACACATCTTCAGTCAAATGAGAACCCCATCCTTTGCTATATCACCTCATATTACAGGAGGGGCATTGGGGAACATTTTGGCTTTGTCTCAACCTCTTTCCACCCCACAAATTCTTCCAGCCTGCTTTTAAATCTTTTCAATCCCAGTACTTATGATTTCTCTTGTCTTCTTCCCTTCTAGTGCTTGTGTTAACAATTTCAGTCAGCACTAGCAGGTCCTAATGTAAAAGACTATGTTTTCCTTTGTCTGTGGACCAGATTCTGATCTGTCATGACACTGTAAAGGACAACGGTCATTTAATGAAGGTTACAGTCTACCCCATCACCTTCTTAGACTGTCCTTCCAGAGCTTATGTTCAGCTATTCTGACTCCAGTCCTCCAAAAATAAGAATTCCAATTCCAGATAGAGCTGAAGGCTACCAGCACATTGCAGGCATGGGCTCACAAACAAATTTCTATTCAAAGGAAAACAGAAGAACATTTACTGCTGAAATTTAACTATATTTTAGCTGTGACAGAAGTTAAAAGTCAATGTTTTGTAAAAGCTTGTGTAGCTGGAAGTTCTATGTATCCCCAGCATAACTGAGATTCAGAAAAAAAAAAAAAAAAAAGTCCAGAAGAATTAAGCCTGTTTACTATTTACCTACACAGGTCTCTTCTTTATGGAACATTTGTAGCTGTACAATTGAATTCTGTTACATGAACATCTTAAAAATAGCTCTGACATCTCCATTGCAGGAATATTTGCAATGTCAAGCTGATTCAATCACTGGGAGAGCTCAGAAGCAATTTTAATATTGTATTATATTTTTTATTATTGTATTATAACTCGTATTATAGCCTTATATTTTAATTTGGGCTTTATTCTTTAAAATTTGACTTTTTACACCTTCCACCTGTACTCAAGTTTGTAGTTTCTGTGTGGCTATTTCCTCCAGAAAGAGTGAAACTGAGGGGAAAGACTGAATGCAATTGCCAGACTGGCTTACAACCTACTTATCAATAGATTACATGCCTATAGCAAACTGAATTTGCTCAGGTACAATGAAAATCAGAGTGAAAAAAATGTCCAAGGGAAGGACTAGCAAATCTTTCATTTAATTAAAAGCACTTTTCCAAAAATTCTCTTCCAATAAACAAGACTGCAAAGAGATTTATTTTTAATCTTGAGAAAAATTGAATTCCTAATAGCTGTTAAGAGGAAACTAGATGATTTCAGTCATATATGAAATTACTTCTGACATAAAATATCTTGTTCTCCAGGTGATAACAAAATAAATGAGAATCTATCCATCCCCACAGCTGGATTTGTCCACTAAAGTACAGGTGCATTCATTGTCTTTCAGAAAAGGATTTAAATATTCTTTCTACTCATGTAAGTCAAACCTTAATCTTTTTAGTTACTTTTATTACTAAATATAGAATTGATTTTACTAGTTTTCTAATGCTTTTCTTTTTTTCTTTTTTTCTTTTTTTTTAATAGATAAAGTGTAGGATGAAAGATCCCTCATTTGAAGATTTTAGACCTAATGGATGTGATTTGGCACTTTGTTGAAAGTAGCGTAATCTTTGGTACATGCAGGGTCTAAAGAACAGCTGATTTTATCTTCTCTTACAAAAATGGAATCTGACATATTGTGAATAAAACTTTAAATAGCTACATTGGTGGTATTAAAGGTGCTTGCAGTTGGCAAACTACTACAACGCGGTACTAACTGACATCTGCAGCCCTGCTTGGAAACTCCACTTCTGCTGAATGGAAGAAAGAAGCCTGCTGTGCTTGTTGTCTTTTTTTCTTCCTTTCTGCTTAAAATTTTGCCTTGTTGTCCAATAAAGTGGCTCTGAGGCCTGGCCCTCAAGCCTATAGTGTTCTTTACAGCTCCAGCTGCAGTTTCGTGGCAATGTTTCAGCATTGTACGGGATAAAAAGAGTGCTCTGATTCAAGCATGTGGAAAGGAGATTCACAATGTAAACCCACAACATATCTACTGCGCACCAAAGGGGGTTGCCACATGATAGCAGCAGTCTGCCAAATCCTCTGAACTTTTGGCATCTAATAATAGGGATGGTGCAATAAAAGAAAATCAAGGAAGGAAATTATTAGGGAGCTGGGAAAAGGGTAGGACTTATGTCACTTTTTGCAGGGCAAACTCTTTATCCCACTTCATTAATGCAACGATGATTGGACTGATAAAGCCTTAGCTCGGAGTACATCTGTTGGACAATAGCTGCTCTTTATTTTTCTCTGTTCTGTGTATCAAAAAGTATAAAGAGAAGTTTACACTCTTCCTACACTCCAACCTCTCACCCCAGTCCCAGAGCCTGGAATCCTCTTTCCCACTGTTTTGCTTCAATTAGAAAGGATAGGCTCAAGTATCGCCTTTGTTCCAACTTCAGAGGGATGGTCTCTAGGACCCGCCGTAACCTCCAGCAAGAAAGACAAATTAAGCATAGTAACCCATGGGGCACTATTGATCCCAAAAGAAAAACATGGGAAAAGCACACGTGAAAATATTTTAAGAATAGTATTTTTTATAAAGGTGAAGGAAAATGTAGTTTATATCTGAAAATAAGCATGTAGATAAGTAGCTGGGTAATAAATGGTTTTAAAGATGTATTTACCAAGTCTTATAGTGATTTATTAAGATAATTAATAAAAATTATCTGACTTGGGCTTATTTTTGGAGATTTTCATGAGTGTGTCCAAGAAAATACACCTCTTAGGATGACAAAATTAACACCACAAAGAAAAGTTTGGATACTTACTCTGAACAAACCTTATGTCTCTATAAACTAATCTCAAACTAACATAGTGCAGAAAATGATTACTGCTGACACTGACTCAACTTACTTTGCTAAATTCTGCTTTCAGTTTACATGGCCGCATATCCAATGAATTCCAGGGTAGTCATCTGATTTTCAGAATTTTTTTAATTTGAAAACTGTTACTTGGAAAGCCAACGATGTCAATGGAATGAGCTCAGACTTATTTAAGTGATGTAGAGTGTGTTATTATAAATAAAGGCTTTCATCATGTTGCATGAAACTATGATCTCTCTATCTCTGAGCACGTGGCTTAATCTCCTTTATTCATTTGTATTTTTACTTCTCATGTTTTCCCTCTGAGAAGTCTTCCAGATATTTGCACAGTAATTTTTTACTTTAGCTCATTCTTACAATTCATTTCCTGTCTTCTAAGCCACTCTATTCCTGAACATCAGTGTTATTTTTTTTCCATCCTCTCTTTCTCTTAGGCCAATTTTCTGGGTTTGTTTTCTGTTCTTTTGGTGTTGGGTTGTTCTGTTTTGTTTTGTTTTTATCTTTTTCACCTTACCAGGTGACCTACTTTTTCCCAGAGCTCTTCTTCCATCAAAATGACTATTTCTGCATCACTTACAACCTCAGGGAGCAACTGTTTCCTCCTGGACCAGAATTATCATCTCACAGCATTTTATTTTGATAGAGTGAATTTTGAGGAGAGAAAGAACGACATCTGCTAGTTAAGAGGAAGACATATTATCTATCAGACCACACTATCCAGCTAGACAGCCTGTTCTCAGACACTAGTTCCATCTGGATTGTTCTGGACCAGTTAAACCCAGTTCTGTAATGGAGGCAAACAGCAGATACCTATGAACTTCAGTAACTTTGCTCTCTTCATTGTTTAGAAATACTTTGAGTTAGCCTTATGCCAGTTATTGCAGTTAGATGAGAGAAAGTCAGCTGGAATTAATTTATTTGATTTATCTATTTATGAATAATGTCAAAGAAAACTCATTAACTGTAGTATTCTGCTGGTTCTCTGTAAGGGAAGATCTAGATAGCAACAAGCATATCACCAGACAGTTGTGAACTGTTTAGAAAACATTAGAGAGGAAAGAACATCATAAAACTATTTTGACAAGAACTTATGAAAACTTCAGTTCAAGCCAATATGGATGCTGGTGATTGGAAACAAGACTTACACAGTTGAATGGGAAGAATCATTAACTAACAACTGTACAAAACCACCAGAAGGGGGTTCAATATATATGTCATCTTACGACTTTTGAGCAATGTAAAGTAATTATTTGTAAATATTTTGCCATGAATGAAGCTCTGCCAAAAGGAAGATAATTACAGAATAGGTTTGCTTACCCATCAGAGGTGGTAGTGCATTTTTAGAAAGCTAGACATGGATTATTTGTGGCAAGAGGTAAGCTTGTTGCAGCTAGGTAAATCATTTCCACCTTTTCACCAGTTGGGTAGTGAAAATGAAGAACCTAACTTCAGCAATGACTTGTTTGTATTTCTCGAGAAGCAAGAGCCCTGCCTGAACCTGGACATCCCCTCCACCCACCATCCACAGTAGGCACCACAAACTCACATGATAAAACACTGATTTTTCCCCAGAAATCACCTATTTAAAGAGAAAAGGAAAACAAAGGATAGGAAGATACTATCATAATTCAAATTTTACAGATAGAAAGTATGTATAGAGAGATTTTAAGCGGGAGTCTTTTCACCAGAAATCTTATTTTCAGAAGTCTAATGCTAAGTAGGACCACGTCACCTTGGAGTCCCTCCATAGCTAAAGGAAATAAATAGACACCGTCACAAGGCCTATTTGCAATGTCTATGTTAGGAGAAAATGGAATCTGTATCTATAAAGAGAGCCCAGCTCAGATTAGCAGTCTGCCAGTGACTCATTCAGATTTAAAAGTCTATCTTCTGGATGCCTGTTAGGGCTGATTACTCCTGTCCCGGTCACTTGACAGGCTGTACAGTGAGTCTAAACCAGAGCCACAAACTGCAAACAGATTTCTGCTGCGTCAAGTCAGAGCCTCCGCCATGAGGGCATCCTGCCTTCCAGCTAATGTTGTGAATAGAAATGGTGCAATCTCTGAATGGCAGCTAGTTCATAAAAATAAATCATTTTACTTGCATTAGAGAAAGAAAAAGTGAATATCCTAGGCAAGGATGAGGAATTGCTTCCTAATTTATATCTTTCCATTTCAGAAAGCAGTTTTCTTTTTGTCAGGCTGTCATGAGTGTTGCTTCTTTTGTGCCAAACAAGAATTTTCAGAGAGTTCAGAACATAAATGGAAGGTCACACAAGTATAGTTTTCTTGCACTAAATCTTCAAAGCAAAGAGGCTGCTAATCACCAAGGATGAAGTTTAGCACAGCAGAAAAGCTTGAAACAGCTTCTTCAGAGAATGTTTTAACAATCAGACCCTTTTCTGAGGGGGGGAAGTAAGCACACAATCGCAACCTTTATCTAATAATCACTACCACGGGCTGCAGTACCACCTCTTCCTCTGACAAGTGACACATTGACACTTAAAGGCAGTATCAGAGGGACAGAACATTAACATTATTTAAAACAGAGTCTGTTCTTTGATTTCCAACATTTATTGTTGGTTGAAATAATAAATTGCTACATATTTTTTTCTCTTAAGATAGTTCTTTGCCTTTTTTTTTTTTTTTTTTTTTTTTTTTTGATGTTCATATCTGGAACATTTACAAAAAAGAGAGTTAAATATGGAAATAGTTCAAAAGGCTTTAAGGCCAGCCAGCCTCCCCATCCCTTGCTAGGCAGGCTGCAGGAGATACATCAAAGCTTCTCTGGATGAATGGGGTAACTGTTACCCTGCGCTGTACATGCTCAGAGAGAGCTAGATCCGAGAAGGAACCTGGGCACTGAAATATGTTTAAACTTCTCCGTTGCTAACCTTACCATCGCTAGCTTTCAGCATCTGGTCCCCAGAGTGGAATCCAGAGCGGTGAGTGGGGCCCTTGGCTCTCCTGGAGGAACAGCAAACCAGGGCTTGCTCAGGCAGGGCTGCACGATGGCTGCTCCAGGGCCACCACCCAGTGGCTTCTTATGCAGATATCCTATACCTTCCTAAAAGGGCACAGGAGAGGTAGCCTTTTCTTAAAAAAAAAAAAAGGGGGAGATGGGTTGTTCATGGACTTCTTTTGCATGGTACAGAATCTTTAAGATGCAGAATCTTTAAAATTATGGGTTGCAGCCTTTGAAGGAGGACATTGGAAAATTTAAAAGGGTTTGCTGAGCTATGAGGAAAAATCTTAGGAATTTTATATTTTCTTATTTATTTCTTATTGGTTTACTGTATTAATATAAGTTTTTATTTTAACGTTGATACAAACATTATTGCAATAATGTAAATTATATAACTTAAAACACAGTAAAAATAAATTATGATGTTTTATTACTGGCAACAGCTCACTTCCTCTGGAACAGATGACTGAGAAGTAGTTGTAAATACCAACTGGAAATTTCTTTATATTGGTTAGAAAGCAACTAATTATTTTTTATAACAACAACAGCAGCTGAATGCCTTTGTGGAGAGGCCGGAACAGGGAGCTGAACTCCTTTCTACTTAGATATGTAGATACGCAGCAAATAATAACAGCTAATTTTCATTTTCCTGATGAAAGACAGCAATCAAAGACAATTAGCTCTGCTCAGACTAGACAGAAATGAAAAAGGGTCAGGGAAGCATGACAAGGATCTTCAAAGATGCTGAACAACTTTCCTATGGGAAACAACTAAGCAGACAAAAACCTTCAGACTGGACATGACCAAGGACTGATATGGAAATCGACTACAAAACCTTAAGTGGCCTGGGTAAGGTGGATAGGGAATTACTGTTTACTGCTTTTTGCAGTAGAGAACTATGGGGCCTCAGATGAGGGAGAAAGGCTTACAGCAAACAAGGAGGTCATTCTTCATACCACTTATAGCTGAACTGCGCGACTTGGTGACACAAGATGTTGTTGCTGATAAAAGTCTACAGCAGTTCCAAGGAAAGTGAACAAATGAAATACATCTCCACCGAGACAAATTAAGGAATAAGGTATCTTTGGCAAGGGATGTTCCTGAGCCACAAACTGTTGGAGGCCAGGAAAATACTCTGAGCAGTTACATCTGGCTGGAGGTAGGTTATTGGGTTACATAAGCGTGTGATCTAACTTGGCATGGTTCCTATATTTTTGTGGATGAAAATCGTTCTTGGCAATAAGAGCAGAATCCAGGTCTCCTTTACTGCCCTATGAATGTCGTAGATGCTAAATGTAGAGCCTTGGCCACTATTCTCGGTCTCAAATGAATACTGAATTATGGCCTTAGATGAATAACTGTCTTAAAGCCTCTAGTTCCACTCATTGAAAAGAAGGCAGATTTTTAAACATCTTGCTCACGGCAGATCTTTAAGTGTCTTGCTAAATAGAGCTTAAAATAAATGCAACATTTCTCGATAACATCATTTCTAAATTGGAAAGAACTTTTAGTGACAGTGAGTTAATGCCATAGGCTTCTAGAAAGGCACTCTAAGAACTGATTTGATAGAATAAGTGGATTTTCTAAGGCTTCATACTCCAAAGTCACCATGTGATGAAAAGTGTTTTTGCAAGAACTGCATTACAGCTGAAAATGTAGTTCCCGTAAGATCATTTAATATAGTTGCCCCATGAATATTAACTGTTGTTTCAGCAACTAACATAATCAGTCTCACTAGGGAAAACATAGACGTAGTAGTTTTGTTTATCATCAAAATGACTGAAAATATTCTTCCACTGATTTTGGCATCTTGACTAAGCTGATCATTTAAGAAACTAACCTGTTTTTCCTAATGCTTTTGATACAGCTACGGAGTATTTTTTATATTGAGAAATCTATTGTGGTGAGGAAGGCAACCTTGTGCTTTCACAGTAGCTGAAAAGATCATTTCTGAAGGCATAAAACTGTTTCCTTTCAGCATTCTTAATCCAATGACAGTTACAGAGCAAGGATTCGAGGACATCAAAAAGAAATAAAAACAGGGCAAAAATAGTGCAGGGTTACAGTAAGTAAACAGATACAGAAGAAGGATCATTATATTTAATCAACTTTCTGAAGTTTGTGGCAGAGGAAAGTCATACAAAGGGAGGATTTTGGAGTGGAAAAATGGTGTAATTCCACAAGGACTTGAAGAATACTGACATAAAAGCAAAATCCAGGCATAAGGTAAGAACAATCCTCTCATTTACAGATAAAGGACAAGCAGAACTTTCTGCCCTGGTGCAGACCTAACTCTCTGGAACATTAAAAACCAAAACATTATGGCCTAGCAAAATGGAGTGCCAACTTATCCCCTCCTTGCAGTTCAAGCTGGGCTCCATCTAAACCAAAGTGATATGTTAAGTGAAAAAGAGCAATGCTTTGCTCCGCTCCAGCACCAGCATACAGCAAAGGCAGTGCAAGAGGCTGAACTGGGAATTAGTGACAAGGATCAAAGGAGATGGAGTTGTAATGGTGGAGTCCATGTAGCATCAGAGCCACCAAAATAGGTAGTTTTCATGAGGTCTTAAGGATACAAAAAATGCATTAATCTTTGGTGTCATGAGGGTAAACTGTCTGAAACTCTCTCCAGCTCTCTGCAGAATTTGAATGCATTTTCCCAGTTTCTGATTTAGAAATCTCTTTCCTTCACAGCTGCCTACAATACTTGCTCACCACTCTGCCATCTGGTAGTTTAAATCTTTCCAGGGTTGCCACAGTTCTCTCTAAAAGAACTCTACCTTTATTCTATTTTCCTTTCTATTTCTGCTGGAATACTTTTTGTTTGCACATATTTCAGCAGTTTTTTACAGGCTGTTCTTTCACATCCATAATTGAATTCAAAACTTTTACAAGAAAATGCTCCACAAGCAGGTCACTTTCCACACGTACACCATCACATTGTGGGTGTCTGTTTCAAGTGCATAGTTGGTTTATCTTCCAATCTAGTGATGTCATTCCATGTCCTCAGCAGCACTGTAATGTCCTTATATCCCTTTATCATTCTGGAAATATCTGTCCTTTTCTACATACTCCTACAATATATTTTTCCTACAATTTCTGGTTTCAGTATTTTCTCTAGCAACCTCTGTACTGTAAATTTCACAAGCTCAGATGCAAATGTAGCCTTTTAGAGCCAGATCCTAGAATTCCAATTCAGGCACAAGAGGACGCACTCATCTTTGTGGTGCCCAGGTTCTCAGACTGCTGGGTCCATACTCTTTTCCTTGATGATGCTAGGATGCCTTGATGATGCTAGGATGCTAGGACTTCTCTACATACTGCCCTGATAAATACTCCAGCAGGCTGAAACCAAAGACAAAGCCTGACTTCAGCTACAAAACAAGACTTTTTATCAGCTACCTCCTGCAACACTGGTAGGAAGACAGTGTCAGAGGAGTTTCTATTGAAGCATGTCTTGATGTGGGGCTAGCCCAGGCTCACAGTGTGCTGGGGCTCTGGCAGAGTGCCCTGGCAGCTTGGTTTAGCTGATTGCCAGGCATTGGAAGCCCGCTGCTGTACTTAAGAATAATAATTCCACCAATAACGGAGTACCATTATCATTGTCATAAAAATAAGGAGGTTTTTGTGATAGTAAAAGATCTTAATATGCTGTTTCTATTCTCTCGTTTTAAGTTTACATGGGAATATAGCTTAGTAGCCTTTAACCTACGCCTACTCCCTCCACATAATAATGGGTTCACATTAAGTAAATGCCAAAGAAAACTGACTTCTAACATCTTTCTGACCAGATGATGATTTATTTTTTATTCCTAAATTTACTTCCTAAGTTTTCTTTTACATTACTTTGTCTCCTTTTAATCTTCTCTGATGATAAAATAGTCTGTTCCCATCATTGCGGCTAACCAAGTCATCAAACTAGTGACCTGTCCTTATTGTGCTAGTTCCCATCCCCTTGTTTTTTTTCCCACACTAATCCTAATAAGATAATAAATTTTGTTTGTAATTAAATAATCCCTGAGCGAAATCCCTAAGCAGTCTTTGTAGCAGGTATCTTTTCTTCCAGGGGAATCTCTCACCGCTAAACTAGGGAATTGTTCTCACTCTTGCTGTCATCAATTACTACAATGAATCACAAAACCTTGTTAGCAGAGTGGCACTGCTTCACAAAGATATATAGAGGATAAATCCACCCTAGGATAACCAGAAAGTGGAAGATCTGGGATTGAATGTTCTCAAATTAGGGAGAACAAATATGCCAGGTCATTTGTTTGTCTTCTGCAATAGCATTTTTAAACAAAGGAAAGGCTGATCCACGAGTTTTGAAGAAACCATGTAGGCAACTGACAGTAGAAGTTACACAGAGTAGAGATTGCAAATTCCAGCCTGACACATGTCACTTTACAGCCCCAAATCAGGTAGCAAAATACCAAAGGACATGCACCTCTAGTTTCTGCCTTTCATGCACCTCATTTTGAGATGTTCATTTCTCCTCAGGTGTTGCATGACATTGTCCAAGGGCTTGTTCAGAAGCACAGGCTCCATGCTGAGAGCCACGTGTCTTAGCATTAGATATTCCTAGGTGAGCATCACATTGACCATGTTTGGTTATGAAGCCAGGACTTAATTTTTAAGATTTGCTCTAGTTTAAACAAACAGATATTTCTTTCACTGAGATGCATTCAAATTAAGAACAGTCGTGTTGTACAGTCCAGCACTGCTCACTCTCTGTATTACTTTTCATAATTCAAAAATGGAAAATAGTATCAATTTATTATCAAATTAATTCAAGACTATCCGTCACATAAAAAACACTTGGCATTGAAAAAAATAATTTGTCAAGCACTAGTGAAGTCTGATCCTTTTCTTCTGAACCGCGTATATTAAGATATGCAGCTTACTGTACCATCCACTTTGGAATCAGGGGCTTGCTCAGCAGGCCACCATTTTCTTCTCCTTCAAGAAGCTGCAGAGGGTTGTCTGCAGATATAACTGCACGTGAACCAGAGAACTGACTAAAATAATCACTGACTGTCAGGCTGATATTCAGTATTTTGTCTGTCTTTCCTTTCCTTCTTCTTCTTTTCACTAGCGACTGCTGATATTTTGACTCTAAACTTTGCAGTTCAAAGTCACCACCTGATGCAAAACAGAGTTTGTGGTTTGAGCTCTTCCTAATGCTAAATGGCCTGAGCTTTCATGTTGATTCTATATCCTATCATTTCTTCAGTGTGAAGAAACCAGATTTTCTATTACCTCCAAAATACGAGAAGGAAACACTAAGGCGCTAAATTTTTTAATGCTGGGTTCTTAAGGGTATTTAGGAGAGCTGCCAAAGGTCACAGTGGTAATGCTTGGGAACCTGCGTCTGCTAAGTCCCAGTGCAAAGCTGTCATTGCAGTTTGTCCTTTCTGTTTCTCACAGGAGAATGGGGCAGGTTTCAAAGGCTACATCAGGGCAACCTGATACCCCGCTGCGGGCTGTGTTATAACCTGGTGTCAGCCTTGCAGTGGTTCAGCCACCTGAAATGATTCCTTTCTGGATATTTCAGAAAATCCTTTTGAATGAAAGGTGCTATAGCCCCCAGAAATAAGATACCAGTGCTATTGCTGATTTAAATGAAAATCATTGTGCTGTCAGTATGTATAGTTACCTGGTTTATTACTTGGAGTTTTGGCCTTCCCTTTTCATTTGTATGAATATCTTTGATCTCAGTTAATACCTTCATTTGGAAATTTAGACAGCTGTAGTGTAAATACAAGGGATGGCATTGTTTTCATAATGATGGGGGTTTTCTCACCTGCTATTTCATTTTGCCTCATAATTCAGTTAAATCAGGTGTTCTTATTTTCATGAATCAGCTTCTGCTTGACAAAGCCCCAGTTTGGATCAAAAGAGAAGGGGCAGAGTATTTTCACCTACAGAATACTGCATTTAGCTCCAATTGCTCCTGTCAGTCACTTTCGTTCAATTATCTCTCGTAATTAAATGCTCATCTAAACAGGTACTGCAGGTGGCTACAAAATTAGTGACTAACGGAAAAACACAGAAATTTTAGAGTGTTAGCTTGAATTTGTGCCCAAACTGGCAGCAAGTGAAAGTTGCCATCTTATGACTGCATGGTTTTTCATCTGAGATAATGACTATATACATTCAGACAAATTAAACAGTGAACTGAGGGCCATATTACAATAGTCAGCTCCATCACCTTTTGTGATACTTTTCCTGATGTCAGTGATAATTAGATCAGGTTCTCAGATTATCTCTGAATAACAGGTGGTCCCTTGATGCTTGTTCAATCAAAATAAATTACTCCTTTGGGGCTACTTATGAAAAGAGTTCATATATGCAGAAGAGTTGTAGTATCCAGTTACCTCGGGATCTATTTTTGTTTGTTTGTTAAAGCAGTGTGACTACCAATGCCATCATATAACAATCTTGTGCAGAAGAAGCTGCATCAGAAATGTGAAGGTTCCACAAATGCACAGAGTTAGAAAATGCCATTAAATGCCATTGTGACTCTGTGTTCGGAAATAACTTTAATAATACTGTTATATCCTCTGTTTCCACAGGTCTACAGTCTCACTTGGGGAATAGAGCAGCCATAAACACCAGACAGGCAGCTATAGAAAATATTCTTTGACACTCAGAATTCAGCGCACTGCTCTAGGCTCCGTGCAAGAGTTTAA
This sequence comes from Anseranas semipalmata, assembly GCA_013399115.1. Classification (NCBI taxonomy): domain Eukaryota; kingdom Metazoa; phylum Chordata; class Aves; order Anseriformes; family Anseranatidae; genus Anseranas; species Anseranas semipalmata. The sequence goes on along the minus strand of VXAA01000923.1, from coordinate 518,223 downwards.
ACCCTGCTCTGGAGAGATTTACTGATTTATTCACGGACATTTCGTTACATTATGGTATCATCCATGCCTCACAAACTATAAGTAATTTTTCACAAAAACTTCAGAAAGTGAAAGAATCATTTATTTCCAGATAGGGGAGTAGAAATCAAAAGAAAAATTCTCCCTTGATATTAGGTGTTCCAATCTGATGCTTACAGATGAATTTTTACAATAAGGAGGTATTAGGTGTCATTACTTTCAACCGCAGTTCACTGCCCAGCACTTTGCAGGTGGTATTCCATGGTCTCAAAAAAGCTTCCCTTAAAAGGGAGGATACATTTGTAAAAAGTCTGAGGGTAAAAACCCTGACAAATATTACTTAGGAATTCTGTGCTGGAGGCAAGGACAGAATGTAGTGCCACAACTCTCAACTGCTGCAATTCCACATTTTACAATTCTGTACTCAACTGCCTGAAACAAAAGACCATTTTTCTTTTCTGTATAGACCCCTCCACCATAAGTAGAGATCACAAGACAAAGCCTCTTTCACTGCACCATTCTTAGTCTTCCTCAGAACTTGATCCATCCTTCACATTTTCCTGTGGGAAAAATAATTAATAAAGGACTGTACAATAACAGAGATTGAATTAAGGTTGTGCAGGGAATCTGACTTTCAGTATTTTTCTTCTTGGAACCATAATATTCTTTTAATGTGCTTTCTAGGCAGTAATTTCCTAAGCTTTTAAGAAAAGCCACACAAAACCAAAAAAATTCTTTAATGTGGAATCGCAAATTATGGCTACACATAATCTTCCTCCATACACAGCAAGGTTAAGAGCAGGCTCAAGGCTGGGAAAGCCACGCCTGGTCTGCCCACATTGTTGACTGTGGACTCTGTTGTAGCTCAGCTGAGAACATTAAAACTGCTAAGAAAAAGCCAGCCTCAGGGTATCTGTGAGTGGATGAGGCTGAAAGTGTGCTTGGCTCAGAATATTTCTGATCCATCCAAACCGGGTGAAAGAGAGATTGGCTCCACTCTAAAACATCTAGAACATCCAAACCTTCTCCTTTGGGAGGTCTCTGCAACCAGCTTTGTGTTAGGCTTCCAGGCAGAAGCAGTTCTGAAATACTAGCAACACCTCAGCTTTTAAAGAAAAATATTCATTATTTGGTCTTGAATTTCTTTATATTCCTCTCAGGTTTTTGCCGTGAAAACTTGCCCTTCATCCTGTAAATTACATCATATCTAAAGCCCCCTAAAAAACATTTTTGTACATTTCCTGCCAATCTCAATACTAAAATGTATCACAATAATATAGTAAATTCTAGTAAACTCTATATAATATAAACTATTGTGCAAGAACATTGAAACTGAGGTGACATCTATGGAATGAAGCTGTATGATGTGCTAAACTGTGAACACTGCAAAGCAGCATATTTGTTTCAGAGTCCATTAATAAGGATTTTTTTAAGTCTATGTAACTCTGTTTTTAAATAGTAATTAAGCCATAAAAATATAAAACGGCAGTAAATTGTGCCCACATTCTGGCTCCTGTTAGGCACTGTCATGTTAATTGTTCTACTGCAGTAGAAGAATAATCTGTATGTAGTTGAGATAAGCAGCTCCACATGAATGTGGGGATCCAATGCAGAGATCTTGCCACAAAAGAGCCAACAAAGAGCCCTGAAAAAGATGTTCTGCCTCAGATGTTCCAGGGAACCAGAAACAGGGCAGAGAGGTTTTCTGAAGCGTACATATGCGTGTGCATCTGTATGTGCAACCTCTACTGGAATCTGATTCATATGAAAAGTATCGATCTGATGTTCTAGAAATAAGGAATGTATATTGAATTATTTTATAGCAAGCATGTGTCAATGTACTTTTAAAAACATAGAGTACAAGCAATGTGACACCATTTTCTTAGCTTCTCCTCCATACTCCTCTCTGGAAAGCAGCAATTCTTTTGATTGAACGCCTTGTTTCACTGCGCTTCATGCCTACATGGGTCTCCTGTGTAACCTTTGTGATTAGGCTCCATGGCATGTAAAACCAAATGCCCTTTCCACACACATACTTTCAGTAAATTTGTCTGTCTGGCTCTGATTTTAACTCAGCATTCCTATACAGCCATATGATTGTCTTTCATCAAGAACCTCAGCACAATATGCTGTTTTATTCTTTACTCATTAAAAATATGACAGTCTGGAAATCTACTGTTTAATGCCTAAAAGCAATTTAAAGCCTAGAATCAGATTTCTTGTGATGTTTTTACCTTGGATGGACAATTATGCTGATAATAAACTGAGTTATGAATTGTTGTTTCACCTGCACAATGTGTCTGTCTGAAAACAAGAATGTTAGAAGACACAGCAAATTGCTCATATATTACTATGGAGAACATAAAAGGGGCTAGTAAATACCAGTGGTTCAGAAGGCAGCTGAAGTTCTGACAGTAGAAATGTTAATCTGTTCTTTTCATGTATTCTTTTTCAGCATTGTAACACTGGAAGAAAATTATGTTAAAAAGCAAAGATTGTATGTCACAAAAGAAAGATCTTTGATATATTTTTTATATTATTTCCTGATGTTAGCTTAAGAGGCCACAGCATAAAACATAGTTCTCCCACACAGTAAGGGATTTACCTTCCACATCTGCATTGCTTTAATATATGGGGCAGGAGGAAGAAGCTTTCAAGGATGAAAAGTTTTCACATTCACCTGATTCTCATTTTTCAATTCATTAGAATATTTTATATTCTGAACAGAGTGCCACTTTTTACTTCATTTTAGGAATAACACTTCATCTGTTTGCTCAACTAAGCCTTAAAAGCACTCAAGACAAACCTGTCCTTTGAAGATGACAAATCACTTCACGGTTCCTCAACACAATCAGCATCAAAAAGGTCCTACAAGAAAAAGCAAATATCACCTGTAGGCCAGCTGCTTTGCCAAAGCCACCACGCCAGCCTTCTGCAATCTTATTTTTCATGTTTGTTAAGGTCTTTGTTGCATAAATTCAAGGAGGACAAGCTCTGGACGCTGCTGGGTCTCCCCCTTCTCTGTCTGACACTCTTGAGCCAGGATTGGAGAGCTCTCAAGGGTTGAAGGGCTGAGCTCAGTAAGAAAATGAGGCAGTAACTTTCTGAACCTATGTCCCTACTGCAAAATTGAACCTCTGTCCTGCAGTTTTACTCTACACAGCTCTTTCCACACCAGAGAGATGGGAAAGGGATACCAAGGAAGCTGAATGGCAGTCCACAGGCGGGGGTAGGCATGGATGGATGCTGAAGGAGCGTGGCAGGTTCTTTGACTGGAATGGTTAGTACTAACAGGTCACATTTTTAGCTTAGAAGGGCACAAGGTATTTGCTGCCTCCTGCAGTGAAGACACTTCTCAGCATGTAAGAGAGAGGAAAGGTGGAAGGTGAAATGAAGAACTCAGGATTAAATATAAGAAAGTAAAATACCATGCAGGAGAGAAGGGGAAAGGCTGTGATAATAATCTTTTTCTCCTGTTTACTGATTAAAAAGTACTAAAAGAGCAGCTATAAATTAACAGTGGCACACAATCTTTGGCTTCTTTTGAAAACAAGTGGCATAAAATAAAATATTAGTGTCCATTTGAAGTTGGCAATATTATAATCCCACTGAAGCTAAACTTACAGTGAGATAGACCAAACTCATGCTTTTTCTCCATTAGATTGTCTTTTATTTTAAACTGCCTCTTTAACCACCATGGTCCTTGACAGCCCACACCCCTCTGTACTATATATTCTCTGTAGTATCTCAACTGGCTCCTGTCAGTTGAGAGGACAAGGATCTGACCTAAACTGATTGCAGCCAACCACCCCTGTGCCCACAAGCACATTTCAGATGCGCATGGTCACTCACCCTTCTGTGACACTGATGCAAAACTCTCTGATCTTGTCTGTTTTGGAATAGGGGCAAACGCCCCCATAAATTGCAAGGCAGCATCAGATCAAGACAATAGGCATTTAGTTTCCACATCACCCAATGTTTCCAGTGGTTATCCCTGCTGCCCTTTTTTTTTTTTTTTAATTGATTCCATTACTCTGCTGTACCAGCTTTTAACACAACTGCTGTTTCAGAAGCTGGTTTCCTTCTTTCAAGCAAAAACAATAGTAGGTCACTACAAGCCAGACTCTGACCTCATGTATGTGTGCAGAGAAATATTGAGTTAAATGGGGCTATGCCAATTTACCCAAGCAGATCTAATTGTCTTACTGTCTTACTGACTTTCTCTTCCCATATTCTTCACTTCTTGACACCACTCTTTTAGAAGAGCTGCTTCCTTCTTAGGCCATCTCTCTCCCACCATTCCTGCCTTTCCCAACACGATTCTGCAGCGTATCAATCTTATCAGTAGCCCCTTCTGATAGGACAGTCATCCCAGCCTCCAAAATCATCTCCTCATCACCCTCAGATCGGCTGTGGAAAGCATCCACCCCAAAATCCACCTAGGCAACAGAGGACCTGAGCTTGTATTGTTTTATCCACCCTGAGACACACTCACCCAGCCCGGCCTGGGAGGCAGACTGAGAAAAAGAGAGGTGGAGAATTCTCTGTCTTTGAGAGAACTTTTAATTTGATGAAGTATATTGTTGAGTTTATTTCTCCTTGGGGAAAGCAGGTAGGCTAGAGCTCATTTACAGTAACATTATAACATATATCATGTGCTATTCTGGGAGGATAAGCAACTGATGGGCTGCTTGAGGCATTGCTAAAATGCCTGAGTGTGTGCTTATGTGAAAATGTTGTTAAACAGAAATCTACTCTTTGCCTTGGACACGCTCATAGGTGATAAGCACTATCTGTATCAGGAGTCTAGCCAGGGCTTACAGATGGTGCAAGCTAGTGAACTCTGCCCTGTAGTTTTCCAAGATTTTTCTGAGTAACTCAGTTTAATGATTTGGCAACCATTTAGCTAACAACCATTATTTGCAAGGTGTAAAAGAAAGTAGTTTTATGAAGGAAGCTGGTGGAAATTCTGTGGTCTGTCTGCAGCATGTGCCTTTTACGCTCTGTAAGGGAGGTGATGCTGTGGCTCTGTCAGGCGGCCATGCCAGTGGGGGCTGCCCACGGGGTCTGTCAGAGCCTGTCCCACCCCTGCCAGAGGCCAGGCAGCGAGGGGCACTGGGGCAGCCCCAGCCCCTTGCACTGGGCAACTGTGGACAGTGCCAGGCCACAGGCCCACTGGTGGGCCCAGCTGAGTGGGGCCCATGGCCAGCCCAGGCAGGGCTTGGGAGGAGCTGGGGCCTGGCCCTGCTGCGGCCTCACTGGGACAGGGGCTGATGGCCCCAGGGCTGATGTGGGGGCCTGGGCCTGGGCAGGTGGGGGAGGCACCAGGGGAGGGGGTCAGGAACAGTCCAGGCTGTGGGGGCCCTCAGGGCCTGGACAGATTCAGGAATGAATCAGGAGCATGTCGTTACTGCTAGCACAAGATCTCCTTGCCTCCTTTCTGAAACCCCTTTCTCAGAGGAAAAAAATCATACCTTTTTGCTGCCTTCTAGCTGCGCTAGGCATCCCAGGAAAGATGCTGATGAATTGAGCAGAAATGCCTGGCTTTACAGCATCTGATGAACCCTCTGGCAGGTTAGGGTGGAGGTAGGCATCGCCTTTCCCGTCATCTCAGCCTGTGTGGAGGAAGGGGTGCATGCATTGTGCCAGTGGGGTGCTGGCTGCGGGTCAAGTGTTTGATTTTTTTGTTGGACTGCATTACAGGCACGCAGCCTGTGACTCTGTGGTGTTGCTGGTAAGTGTTGATTATTTCTCCTTGGCTCAAAAGAGTTTTCAGCAGTCCTTAGGTATTATCTACACTCCCAATCAGTCAAATCCCATGAGCATTTTAAAATACTGTAACATGGCATGCCCTCTTCAACTTGACTTTGGTTACTGGTAACTACAATATGCATTTTATGCAGTTATTTAATGATATAGCAGAAATCTAAGCTATTTAATTATATAACTGTTAATTATATATTGTGCGAAGGAAATAAAAAAAAATGAGAGGAAATACAAGCCTATAAGCCAGAGACCTGTAACAGGCAAATCTATCACAGGATAGAAGTAGTGGACACTTGAATAATTATGATCTACTTGGGAAAAACTGACATGGCTTCTGTAAAGCATTGCCTTACAACCCTCTTGGAGTTCAGTGGCAGGGTTAAGAGCTGCATGGAAATGCCTGCTGCAGTTGGGATGGTGCACTTGAGCTCCCAGAAGGTACTTGACAAAGCCCATCACCAAGCACCTTTAAGCAGTCTCTGCATAAGACAGAGGGCCCTGGAATGCAGTTCAGTGGGTGCATTGACAGGTGGAGCATGGAGGTGACTGACAGTGATGAAGATGCTGAGTTACTCAGAATAACAAAGATAAGGGTAGAGTGTGAAGAACTGCAGAATTTTTTTTACAAGCCTAATGACAGGGGGAATACAACAGCAGATGAAATTTGAAGTGTAGACACATGTAAAGTGACTCATGCAGACAAAACCAATCCCAACTTCACACACAAAATAACGGGCTTTCACCTGACTCCAAGGTGAAATCTTGGGATTGTGATAGCTACTAGTGTGTCAAAAAGCCAATTGCATACTAGGAGAGGTAGAATCATAGAATCATAGAATGCTTTGGGTTGGAAGGCACCTTAAAGATCATATGATTCTAACCCCCCTGCCATGGGGAGGGACACCTCCCACTAGACCAGGTTGCTCAAAGCCCCATCCAAGCTGGCATTGAATACTTCCAGGGATGGGACATCCACAGCTTCTCTGGGTAGGACAGGTACAGGACAAAACAAGCATCACTAAGTCAGTGTAGAAATGAATACAGAACTGTGTGCAATTCCAGATCCCTCATCTCCAAAATGGTATATTAAAAAATGGGAAAAGTTCACAGAAGGACAGCAAGTGTGACAAGTATGGAGTAGCTTCCATAGGAGCAGAGTCTGCGCAGTGGCTTAGTTGTGGTACACAATTCATTTCGGGGATACAGTAGAGGCATATAAACTGCTGGTACCAAAAGGATCAAAAGGATGGATAGGGATGAACTCTTCACTATCCATTGTATTGAAATACAAGAGCCAAGGACCATCAAATGAAGTCAGAAGGAGGCAGGCTAAAAAAAAAAAAAGAAAGGCGATTCTTCACACAACAGGTAGCAAACATGGAGCTTTGAGGTTGAATATATTCAAGGGAAGACTGGACAAATACTTGGGAAAGAAATCCACTGAGAGTTATTAAATAACAAAACCACTCAGGCTCAGGAAATTGAGGTGAAAATGGTTGTAGGATAAGTATCATAAATGTTTCCCTTGCTTTATTCTTTCCTACATGTACACTTACAGGAACAGTTGTAGACCAGGTAAGGTACAAGACTGAGCACTGATCCAAACCATTGCAGCTGTATGGCTCTAAATCCAAATTCAGTTTAATTCTACATATTTATTTCTATATATCAATACAAAATGACTAAATGGTTCCTCTTGTGCTTTCGCAAGTGAATGGTTTGGTTGTGTATTATTACAGTTCTTTTTCTGCAGAGTTCTGAAATTTGGCTTATATTAATCATTTCAATAGAGGTGTGAAGGTAAAAAGATGAAGAAGTTCCTTTTGCGAGGGTTGGGGCTGGTCTTGGGTTTTTAATGGCAGGAATGTTCTGAAAGACAGAAATATTTATTTATTTATTTATTTTTAAATCGGTCATTTCTAAAGCTAATTAAAAATCTCACTGTTCTAGACAGGTAGGAGCACTGGTGTATAAGCTGAAAACACATTTGAACTGCCGTAATACAAGATTCTGACTTCTACTGAGCAGAATGAAGTAACTTCAGGTGCTGCAAACATGACTTGATTGATTCTGCCTTCCTTGCAAACATGACGTTCTCAGATAATGTCACATGAGCAAGCTATCTGGTGTGACAGAAGCAGATGAACATCTTGATGTCCCTGCACCTACACAATATGTGGTTCAGTGGTTTTACTTTGGACTAAATGTCATCTAGGCTCCACCACAGAACACACCCACGTATAGGGTTTGCAGCTGTTCAGATTATCAACCTCTGGTTTGGACCTTTGTTCCTCTATTTGAATGTAGAGTGTGCTTGGCATGCAGCTGGAGCTCACTTTCTGGTTTCATTTCCTCTAAAAGGAATCAATGCGCTGGAAGGCATGACTGGGGACTGAGAGAAAGGAAAGTGTTAATAGTTTCTTGTCTTGGTTCCTTAAGCTTTTATTATGGGCAGAAGTTCTACAAGGGAAAGGAAAGGAGCTTTGTGCTCATCAGCTGGGTGTGAGAGGTCAAATCACTAGCTGACAGGCACCAACACTAAGAGAGGAGTTAATGGGGCTGTATGAGTGAGCTGGCCCAATAATCACATAGCTACCTGGCTTCTAACTGCCTTTATGATGGGAATGTAATTTTAACCCATCTCATTCTGAAAGGTCTGAAAATTTGTACATTCTTATTGAGGATAATACTAGTTATCAAATTTTTAATGAATTAAAAGTAATGGATTTCACAGATTAAGAACATTTGCATTTTTCCTATTCAAATGCCCAATTCATTATCTATCACCTACACTGAAAAAATCAACTGGCTATTGAACTCAAAACCCCTTTGTTAGAAACAGAACCAGAGACCTGTCTTCATTAGCATTAGCAAAATGCTTTAAGGCTCATCAGAAAAGGATGGTAGCAATAGACGTACTTAGTAAAATGAGAGATGACTAAGACATCAATTTTTTTCTTAAACTCAGATCAGTGCACAGCGATTATCTTCTTTTCTAAATGCAGGGGCACAGCTGTTTTGCTTATGTAGGTTAGACTTAAAAAGCTGAGTACTGCATTATACAAAACTCCCTGAATTCAACAGCTCGTAATCCTGCAAAATAGCTGCTAAGATTAAGAGAATGAATAAAAAATAAATGCCCACTGAAATAAGCAGGATGTTTACCATATAAACACTCTAATAGCTAACCTGACTTTTCCCTAGTAGAACGTTTATATTATAGGAATTTAACCCATGGACACACATAATTAGCTCTTTCACCTTAAAGTTGCTGAAAGAATGATTTGCTTAAGAAGATTAGCCCTTGCAGTGTTCAATAGAAGTACTGACAAATGAGCCTAAAATGATTATAGAGGAGCTCTGCTAACACCATCTTCTGATCTTTTATTTTAAAATAGCATGCCTTTCAGTCAAAAATGTTTTAATTTGACCTTTTGCATCTTTCCAAATCAAGGATCAGCTTTTAATGCTATGTATTCAAATCTCATTTGTGATGAGATGGTTTTCAAGGCTGTTTCGAGCCACATGGAAGAAGACCACAGTAGTCTAAATGGAACTTCAGTGCTAATTTATTTCTTCTGTTTGTTGTAACTGCATGCAGCATCTTGTCTGCATTGTAGCACTTTCCCATGTCAGTGGTGACAGGACAACTCTTTTTGAGCAGTGCTGTACCAAAATGAGTTGGGTTATAAATAATTTTCCAGAAGAGGGGTATTTTTAAGGGCAGGTGGAAGACAGAAGAGGTGATACTGAAAAGCAAAGACAGGAACAAAGCTGTCTCAGATGGGTCATGGCAGGGAAATGGATTTTTCAGTTGGTTTGGCTGCATACCATAAACCTGAGGTGTAAAGTAAGCACTGTAATAGAGCAAACATTGTAAGTCGCCTACAGTAGCTCTGTAGCTATTGTTTGCATGACAGTCTGTTTTCCCATACAAAAGCTAAGGGTCAAATTTTGAATTACTTACACAGACTTACAGAGTAATCCTCTTATTTAAGGCTGTGAAATATCTGGATCCGTCATCGCTACACAATTTTATACAAGCACTGAAATCATGGGAGTTATATTTCTATAAAAGTGGCATAAATAGTTTATCAACCTTGGGAGATTTATCTTGCTCAGCTGTTACCAACAACTGAAAGACTGATGCCATAAACAGAATTCAATATATGTTATTAATTCTCTCAGTAAAAATGGGTAGACTTTTCCATTTTACTTTTAAGTCATACTGCCATCTACAGCTTGAATAAACACTCGCAATACTCTGCTTAGGATAACAGAGCGATTCAGGCTGGAGGGGATCTCTGGTCTTTAGTCCAACCGCCTCCACAAAGCAGGGTTGCCTCTCAGATCAGACCACCTTGCTCTGAGCTTTTTTCAGTGGGGTCTTGGAAACTTCCTCAGATGGAGAACGTACAGCCTGTCTGGGCAGCCTGTTCCACTGCCTCACCATCCTCATGGGGAAAAAAGTATTTCCTTATAACCAGTCTGAACCTCTCATTTCAGTTTATGCCTATTGTCTCTCCTGTTCTCCTGCCATGCACCACTGTGAAGCCTGGCTCCATCTTCTTGCTAACCTCCCCACAGGTCCTGGGGAGCTGCTGTTGGTTCTCCACACCCCCCAAAGCTGTCTCTTCTCCAGGCTGAAGAGACCCAGTTCCTTCAGCCTCTTCTCCAAGGGCAAGTATTTGGCCCCCAACCAGATTGGGGGTCCTCTGTTAAACTCGCTCATTTTTTGATGTCTTTCTTGCACTGGGGATCAAAACTGGGCGTAGAACTTAAATGTGGTCTAACAAGCACTGAAAAATGAGACATATCCCTTCCCTTGATCTATTGGCTGTGTCCCTGCCAACACAGAGCAGGAACCTGCTGGCTGTCCTGGCTGCTAGGGCACATGGCTGGCACCAAACATGTACCTGCATACTTGTTGAGAGTGAACTCCTTGCCCTCCTCCAGGTCACTGACAAAAACGTTAAACAGCACAAAGCCCGGAAGAGTCCCCCACAGCTTTCACTCCAATCAGGGTATGACGCATTAACCACTACTCTCCTAGCCTCCTCCAGCCACTTTTTTATCTGCTTGTTTGTCCAACCACCTAGAACATGATGTCCTAACTTGCTTACAAGAATATTGTGGAAGACAGTGTAAAAAGCCTTGCTAAAGTCCAGGTAAATGACATTCTCTGTTCTTCCTTTGTCCACAAATGCATTTATTTTATCACAGTTAACTTTTATTAATTAAGAAAAGAATATAATTTTTTTTTTCAAGGGATGGTTCCATTAAAAATTCTTTGTCACCATAAAGCTTTACAGAAACAGAAATAGAATCTGCATCCTGTAAACAATAAAACAGGGTTTGGTTTTTATTATAAACGCTTTCGCAATTATATTAATCAAATACCTCATCTTGATGAGCTTACTTGAATAAGCACCAACTAAAAAGCTATGCACTACTTAATCCTGGAATCATTAGCATGAACTTAATTTGTTGTATTCATCAAATGTCTGATAATGTGCCAGACGACTTGTTACTGTTGATTCAGGACTTGTACCTTTTAACACTTGGTGCCTGAATGCAAGGAAAACACAATATATTTACTGAACCTCAGTACGGCAGCTTTTCAGTTAGATACCTGTAGGCTGCAAACTTGTGACATAATCGCTACTCAGTATTCTCGAACATTTAGTATACACCAGCTTTTAAAAAAAAGATTATGAAATGAAAAGTACATTTGTTTGCTGCAAACATGTTCCCAGAATATAACTTTGCAAGTTGTACCTCTATGCAAATATGAAATTCATGCTTCTAGCCCACAGCTTCTTTAAGCTCTGTTAAACCTGCCTGACATGACACATAGCTTTGCATTGTTTATTCCAATGCATCCAAGGATTTGCATTTTGGGTTTGGAATGTTTTTGGAGCTAGGATTTTGGTGTTTTTTCCCCCAATCAGTATGAATCTCAATCTATTAATTTTTCCTGTTCTTGGCTTGAAATTGTGATTCTTCCTCACTTTCTTGGCATTATACATAAAATATCACCATTGCTAGAATATTCCTGCAATCTTTCGTTAATTGAAATCTTAAAAGTCACATTTCATTATTTCTCTCAGACAGACTGTTGCGTAACATGAAGGATCAAGGTCAAATGATATATGCAGAGATACTTTTGACTCATTCAGATGGTTGTCTTCGATTCCTTCTTCACTACCTTCCAAAAAATATGACAGATTCTGAACATTTTTCAAAATGGGTCTGTAGCATCCAGGTATATTCAGTTGTAATGAAGACACTCTGAATTTGCACATCTGCAGCTCATCCTTAGAAAGTCTTTCATGGTACCATTGCCCAACTTTATTACTGGGATACCTGATACTATGTCCCACCATTGGAAGAACAACCTTCAAAGAAAAACAAAAAGAAACAAATTTGAAATAAAGCCTACCAATTTCCCTTTAAATAAATGTGATTACAATTGTGAATGTGTTTAAATCTTCTGTTCTGGGCCCTGAAATAGTAAAACAGCACCTTCTTTTGCTAAATACAGCTTTGCAATTACTTGGATGTAATTTAAATGAAAAGCAGAAAAAATAATAAATATATCATGATTTCTAAAACAAACTAGAAGTATACTAACATGAATTTCCTTGCTTGTTGGGAAAGATACAGCAATAAAGATATTAAGTTGCACATGTAAGACTTCACAACATTCTGAGCCTTCAAAAATTACATCAACTATTCGAGTGAAATATTGAAAAAATTTCAAAGCATTTATATTCAACTTCAAGAAAAATATTACCATACTGTACATTGTACTAATTTCCATTACAAAGTAAATATTCTTTCCTTCTGTTTGTTATGAGAGTGGAGATTAGTTCACATGTGTTTTCTTTAATGTGCATTCTGGAGAGAAATAAGACTGCACCGGTTAATTTAATCATATTATCTTTAAAACAAAACATTTTAACCACATAAAGAGATCAGCAAGTCAGAATTTTTCATACAGACTTACTTGGTGTATAGAATATTTGTTAGCTGACTCTTCTGGAGCAGTGACAACATGAACCTGACAAGACATTTAAGAAGATGTTAAGAAAGAAAAACTTTTTAAAATAAAACATACAGATTATTTTACAGACCATGCATTGTACTCCCAAACTCAAAGCATTCTAAGGTTATTTGACTACTACAAGGCCAAATAATCTACTCCAGCTATGAAAAATATTAGAGATGCTTAGTGTAATCTGCAATTTTGTGTTACATCTCCAAAAGCAAAAATACTAATTAAAATCTGTTCTGTCAAATAGGAATATAGGAATATATAATAAACTCAGTAACTTAATGCTAAATTTGGTAGCTCTGCTTTTCATTTGATTTGATCTACTTGGTTTATTAACATTCGCTCTCAAAAATATTATTGAAGAAAAATCACAACAGAAACAGAAGCCACTCTTAACAGGGACTAGAAATTATTCAGTAACCTTTCAAGTGCTTTTCTTTCAGATTTATAAGAATTTCCACCCAAGAAATGAGATACATTCTGCCCATGCACACCCGTTTATTTTCCAGTAAAACACTGCAAAATTCTATGCTCTATCTGATGATCAGGAGAAAGATAACTGCCTCCACAGAAAAAGGTATGTTAAACCTGGAAGAAGAGACGGTTTCAGAAATGGACGTCAGCATGCCAAAGCCTGTGACCAGCATACACTTCATGGCTGGCTTTAACACATTTGCTCACCTGTGGCTCCATGCACAGCACCAAGGCTGTGCCATGGGCAAGCAGAAACACTCCCTTGCCCTTTGCTACTTTCCCAAGAAGAGTACTGCATTTTTTGAACAGCTGCCAACAGTTTAGACTCATCATCAACCTGTTTTAATTGCCTGAGTAAGTGAAATTTTGCTAAACATGCTTTGACTGTGTAGCTGCAGCAAGATTACCAGTTCAGTCTGAGGCCACTTTTCACCATGGCCTTACATTCAATAATGTATATAATGGCAAGGTCTGACCTTGGAAGCAAGACTCAGATCTACCAGTCTATCTGACTGATAATATAGGTCCACCCCTAGCCTACTCTGAAGGTTTTCCCCAGCCCGATCCTAAGAAGAGCATCAGATGCCATGCAGGCTAAGCTGTTACACACATCAATTCTGCCATTCTGTTCCTTCTCACCCCTTGAATAAAATGATTAGCCAAAACAGATAAAAGCTGTTAAAATACATCTAGTATATATGCCTATTTGTGGTAAATCAAAAAAAAAAAGTACATCACTTTTTCACCCTTGTTATGAACAGTAAGTATTTTAATAAACATAGCCAAATAAGAACATTACATTATTGTCCGACATGTTAATGTACTCAAGTTCGTTAAGCTAATTTTTTACAAGAACTATTTTGTAAAGACTCACCTTGTCATTCAGGGAAAGGCTTTCATCATTTTCTTCAGTGAAGACTAGATCACCCTCAACAACTTTTGAACCATAAATCTTCAGCCTATATGATGCTGCTTCATTCCATATTTTACTGCAATAAGCATGGACATAGAATATGCGCATGGAATGAGGAATACTGAGCCATCCTTTGGTACAACCTTCATGATTTACACCATAGCGATTTAAAGCACGTAACAACATCTTCTCTCTCACTTTAAATTCTGGCAGCATCATGAGTGTGCCCTTTGCATCTTCTGATATAAACAAAAATAACCATATAAGTAATCACTGACTTTTCAAATACTACCTACAGGAAAAAACACACTTAAAAAGATGAAATAATCAGGTAGGAAAAAATTATGTCAGTTTTAACTCTTTATGCTGACTTTTAGGTTATTATTCCATTTCTTTCAATGTGTCATGTCAGACAAATTCCATCTCACATGCCTATCAACATCGTCCCATGAATTCTATTATCTGTATTTCACATGGGATAAAATAATCTAGCTGTCATTCAGTTATTCAATCTAGTTTGTAGTTTCTTAGAAATGTATTTCATCGCTCCAAAGTTTTTTTTAGATCAGGTTACTGAAAGTAAAAAACAAGCTAGGAAAGAACATTAAACCTTGATTTTAAATCATTTGAGAATACATATTTCATAGAGGGTAAAAAATATGTCTTTAGTTTAAAGTTACAAATTGCAATGGCCACTGGGAAGTCTGAGCCTCAACCAAGATGAAATTATATTTAATCAGATTTGTACTACATTATGTAAATATTTTATATTTAAACTTTTATGTTTTACATATTTTTCCTTCCTAATTTTTCTCATAAAGGGTGATTATCTGAAGGAGCCATTGCATAGCCTTTTGCTTTTAGGAAAAAGCAAGCAGCTTTTTTCAGAGTCCACACCAATGTCTTTCCATGCGTCATACAACAATGTACAGCACAGAATGATTCATCTTATCTCATCTGTGAAATGAAACGTATCTGTGTCCCTTGAAGCCATATATTGTAGCTGTCTTGTCAATGTACAGGGATAAGCAGGCTAACAAATGCGGAAGATTTGAAAAGATCAAGCATTTGAGGTCAAGATCAACTTAAAATGTTTAGTTTTGGAGGGAAATATGGGCAAGTTGAATGACAACAACAATAAATATGACATATAGAGCATTTTACTCAGCACGCTGTCTTTGGCATGTTTTGTTTAATTCATTTCAAGAAAGAAAGAAGGCAGATCACAGGAATGCGTGGAAGAAGATACATAATTAAAAGCACATGAAAACAAAGCCCAAAGGTGCAAAAAACCAAGAGCTAAGATTATTATAGAAATTTCAGAAACTTAGATGCCCAGATGTGGTAAATGCTGAGTATGAGTTGGGTGCCTCATTCTGCAGACTTCCTTTTAAATTAGAGAGGAAAAAAATATATTCCAAAAGCAAACAGATTGAAGGAGGCCAAAACTGCTTTGAGAAAATTACTGTAGTCTTTTCCAGCATTATGCTATATACGATTTATTTCTGCACTGTCTTGCACCTGAAATATGTTAGTATTTCACTGTTTTGCATATTTTTTGCACATGATCTTCATTTCATTAAAAATGATATGTGCAGTTCTAATGAGTTCCACGGAATAAACTATAAGTGGTATAAAGCAACAGCAAAATAAAAAGTACCTCTCTGTGCAGCAACACTTTATTCCCTCACAATACCTACGCTGAATAGATAAATAGACAATTTAAGTGGACTTACCAGTTTGAAGAAAGTATCTTTTTGCCTTGTTTACAGCGTCATCAGTATCTTCAGGCGTGAAGAATAATTTCACAGCTTTCACCTTTAAAGAACAATATTAATAATTTATATTTTTTGCACTTAAAAATAATTATTTGTCAACTAAACAGACACTCATGCATCCAACTCTGTGCTAACAGATTTGCAACCTCTCAAAATCATTTCAGTTCTTCAAGGTCTAAATGAAAGTCTCCCTTTCACAGAAGACACCATGAACAGCATAGCCACCAGTGTGGCTATGTTACTTGTCAGATTAAGGAAAGGTTCTAGTCACACAGAGGACACAAGGCAGCCTTCAAAGCTCTATGAGAAATCTCTTCTTGAACATCCGATTAGAACTCCTCTGCTTTGTAATGCCATCAATCTATCCTGAGCAGGAAAGTTCCTTCCTCTTCTTTCCCTCCAGCATGTGTCATGTAACACTGACACTGAGCACCTTTGGTAGTCTCACACAGAGGGGCAACAATCATTCTGATGCTGTGACAGGGAAAACACTACTTGCAACACCAACGGAGCCACACAACTTGCAACCATATATACCAACTGTTCATCTCTTTTATTAACATTTTATTCTTGTCTTCCTCTGTATTGGGACAGTGTAAGCATATACTGCCACATTTTTAATACAAATAGTAGTTTCTGCATGTTTCAAATTAAAAAGTAACTGAGTTAAGACTAGAGATTTATATCATTACTCTGCAGGGACTGACACATGGTGTCAACTGCTAACATACCAGAACTCAGAATGTCAGATACGTCAACAACTACCTTTATGGACTGCCCTCAAATTCTTCTTATATTTGGAGAATAAATTTTCCTGACTTTTCTCAGAATCAAAACAAGATTAGAGGGAAAGGATACTCAAGTATTCATTTGACTTTGTAGAGCCTGATTCTGTTTTAAACCTGTGCCAAATACTATACTAGATACATTGAAAAGTGTATGACTCTTACCTTATGAATTAGTACGTAAGAAATAAGTTCTCCTTAGCTTACATGGGAACATTTGCTCAGAACTAAGATTTTGGGAAAGTAGCCAAGGAATAATGGAAAGCAGCAATCTCTTCTATACAGCAGATAAATTACTGTGGCATTGAAAAAGCAAATCCTTTCGTATGATCCTATGTAGTATCTTGTGACATTTGCAAAAGGAATATAGACCCCCAGTAGGATAAAGGGGTTACAGGTTGAGAGGCAATAAGGACCATGAATAAGCACTGTATAAAGATTGCTTCATTTTAGCGTTCAGACTTTGTATGGAATACAGCCACGTCCCTGAGAAGTGGCATGATGACAGTCACATACCCACCACAGATAGAAGAATCACTTCCTGAACTACCTACAGCTGCACCTACTGTTTAAAGCAGATTTTCTTGATTCAGCATGAAAATCTTCATGCTTGTGTTGTCGTCAAAACTAATCTGGCAATTACTTCCAGCACACATACGGGTTTATCTCACAAATGAAATTGCTCACTACAAAGGTCAGCTCCAGAACCAGACATTGCAGCAGTAATGTGAAATGAACTTGACACTAACTACTTAAATTACAAAATGAAAATACCATTTCTTCATTCAGTAGAGCCAATCCTATTTGATCTGTCTGAACATTTTGTCCCTGTCCAAATCGCTGAGGTCCAAAGTAATTTACAAAACCTTTTGTCTAGAATTAGAAAGAATAAATATGTTAAAAACATCAAAATGCCAGGTACTATTAGTGAGACTAAGCATACAACACACATACATCTATATTTATATCCAAAATACATACACTTTTTTTTTAATCAGAAATAATACATAACAAAATTGTAACTCATGACTCACTACATTATTTCGGCAACTAATTTAGAAAGGTATAAAAAGACAATCAAGTTCTATTCTCTTGACTTTCAAAAAAACTAGGTATATGAAACAAAATCATTTATATGTAATTATTATAAATACTACTTCAGTTCAAGTCAAAGAAAGTGACGTCTTTCTATGTGCCAAAATATGAAATCTCTACTGAAGCAAATGCAGCATAGCACAGGTAATGAATGGT
Source organism: Anseranas semipalmata (assembly GCA_013399115.1). Lineage (NCBI taxonomy): Eukaryota > Metazoa > Chordata > Aves > Anseriformes > Anseranatidae > Anseranas > Anseranas semipalmata. The sequence continues at coordinate 500,181 of VXAA01000923.1, read as the reverse complement.
AACAACTGTTGGACATTTTTTCTTTAAAATACTCTTTTTTTCACATGAGATTGTTTCTATGATTATTACAATAGTAAAGACCAAGAGTAAACACATTTCTGCTAACTGGGATTTTACGTCTCCTGATGAGTGCTAGGTCACATGAGTGTAGCAAAATCATAGCCATATGACGCAACAAGAACAAACTTTTCTAAAAAATAATAAATATGCATGGGGTACACAATCAACAAACATATGGAATTTGTTTTGGACATGGTTAATCAGTTCAAATCATATAACCTTGCTTTGGACTTCCATAGGACCCACATGCAATTTTGTTTTCATGGAAGATAAAAAATCCTTCTTTTGGATCAATACACATGCTGTTTCTGTCATTCATCATCTGACCAGTAGGTTACATCTAATGAAGCAAGACACGCAATCAAAGGAATTCATGTTCATTTTCCTGAACAGCAAAACAAAAAAAAAGTCAGATGTAGAAGAGAGAAAAGCATTAGAGCACTACTTGATTGGTTTTATTTTTTTTCAGTAATAAAATTAATTTCTGAATTTTTTTTTACAGTACACGTCATGTATTTTGCTTCTGCACACTGGATAGTTTTCATTCAAGTCTTTATTCCTGTATTGATCTTCTTAAAGTATTTTGTATTACAGTCATTACCTAGAAAGAAAGGGTAAGAAAATAACTTCTATACAAAACATCTAAACTTTTTCCTTTCCATGATCTTCTTCTACTTTTCTCAGTGACTTAAGATTGCCTGATGATGAGTTTTTTTTCTGGGACTAAGGATAACAGCAATCAAAACCCACTGAATTTCAGATCTTTGTCTGCTACAGACATTTCACATCTATTTACGCAATGAAGGTATACATTTTTTCACCCAAACCAACCTTGCATTTTCTTCACAAGACCAAAAAAGGCAAGCAGTTGACATGTATAAACTGTATTCTTTTACCCAATCAACTGCCACTGTGAAACACATATTGATACTCATTTGCTACCAAACTTCCCATCTGTCTTGCCGCACCATGTTGGGTTCTGAAGTCTGTAGCACAGTATGAGTTCACTTACGGTCCTCCTTCAGATGGCAGCTTTGCTCCCAGTTCTTTGGATAATGCAGGAAGACCATAAAATAGCAAAAGCATCAAAAAAAAAAAGGAAATATTGCCATTGTTCTGCCATTACAATCATTTTTTAAAAGCAACTTTTTACAGCACACAATTACAACCCTTTATTGGCAGCCATGCAGCTTTTTTACCTCAATATTTTCCATTGCTTCAGATATTCTCTCTTTCAAATCTGCAGAAGAGTCATGACTGTGGTGTTTGAGATCTCTCACAACTATATCAAAGTGATTGCCCTTCAGCTCACCAAGTCTAAGGTGCTGGCATGCTGAACGTATGTTGTGTATTCTCATGCCCTTTTTTTCCATTTTGCTTCCAATTTCTTTCAACCTGTGTAAATAATTGGGAGAAATTATGAGCCATCCACTATTAAAGCTATACAACTTGTAATAAATATCTTCCTTACCTTATACTAGAATTAAAAAGGCTTAAGAATTCAAAAGAGATGTAAAGATTTAACACAGATTACTATGAGAAAAATCAAATCAAATGCAGAGAGAGCAGTCTTAAAATTTAGTTGTAATCCATAAATACTTTTCAAATGTTTGCTTCAGTTGAATTTATGTTTTGTAACTTGACAGGTATTGGAATGAAGCAATTCATTGAACGTTCTCAAGGCAACCAAACTGAATTTTGTATTTTTAATTGAAAAACAAACGATTTATTCTTCAGTCCTGAAAATCTGCTTCTCATTAAAAAGAAAAAAAAAAAAAGAGAAGAAGAAGAAGAAATAGTAATGTCTGCCACTCTAGCGGTCTCCAAAACGCAATTTGCTCTTTCTTGGTCAGCCTTAACAAAAACAAACTCAGAGCACTGATTCTCTGGGTATGCTTGCACATGCTTGTAATTGGAAACACAGCTGACAGTTCAAGTATTTGCCCTTGAAAGTATCCACTCAATCTCTTTGTTCTTATGTGTAAGAAACAGTCATTCAAATCAAGGGAAATTTCAGCTTACTTTCTAAGCAGTATTTTAACAATTTTGTAAATTATTTATTTTTTTCCTGTTATACTAGTGGCTTGGAAGCATTTAACTATTTTGCTTAATCTTTTATACATTAGGACAAAGTTTTGCTCATCCTCTTGAACAAGTGGCCTTACAGCCCAGTTTGCAGTGGAATTTTACTACTTAGACTCATTTATGTTGGTATCAAACCCTAAAAACATAAATTCTAATTCCTTTTATTTGAAAAGTGTTCTTTGTTGCTAAGACTAAAAACCATTAGCAAGTTAAGGCTGGGGAAGAAATAAGCTATGGTTTTTACGCTGGCTATTTTTTACTGCAGTTACCACTGCAGAACTTAATACATATTTTTTACCCACTGAGTTGCCTACAGCGAGTGACAAAAATGTGGAGTTGAATGGCATGTCTTGTATTATTGGCACGTTATTCAGAATGTATGTTCTACCTTCACGTTTGGTGGCATCTTCTTAGTCTCATGTTTCTAAACTGAGCAATATAATAGAAGTTGATATTCAGCACTCTAAGAGAGCATCTGTCCAAAGTATAATTGTAGTGATTTACTTTAGTTTTTCATCTGTATAAGGCTCTTAAGTTGTCTGTGGACCACAAGATAAAACTTTGATAGTATGTGGAAAACTGTTGGGTCATGTAGTGCGGGTTTCCTCTCTGTTCCAGCTAGTGGATGGTATTTAAGAAACTGTAAAGTGGATAAAATGAGCATGACTTGGAAGGATAATGTCCCAGATGATGTAGTATATTCATATTATGAAAACCAACAAACAAACAAGAAAAGCAAGAAGAAATTCCCACACTGGGAGCCTTCAATCCTACGCTGTATATATCCTAAATCCACAAAATATTAAAGCCATTGCCACTGTGCTCTGAGAGAGGAGGGGAGGACACAGCAGTAAGAACATTTCAGCAGACTGCCCCACATTGATACTTATTAACATATTAAAATATGTCCTATATTAAAATATGTCCTAAACTGAATATACCCAGATTTTTAGTACCTCTCAGGAGTAACCTTCTTCACAACCATAGGTTGGTAAGTAATAGCCTTCTTGTCTTTGATGCCGGTGTAACTGAAGTCTGAAGGAAGAACTCCAAGTTCAGCAGCCAAGAAGCCAATGGCTTCTAGTGTTTCTAGATTTTCTTTCTGAAGGGTGAAAGCTGAAACAATCATCTCAGAATTATTAGGAATTTGATCTAAATTATACAGGTGCTCTGATGTCAGGTTCTTCCCTTCAAACTATAATAGCATGCAAACTGCAAAGAAACAGTGCTCCCACTGTTTCCTCTCCCACCCCACAAAATTAAAGGAAGTAGGACTTCTTCCAGTGCTGAAAGAGAATAAAGATGTCTTAAACAAAACTCAGAACAATCAAAAACCCCTGCTGGCGTTAAGGGTATTACCTGACAAAATGCAACACAATTCAAGTAACATAACTTACTGCTAGAAACATTCTGTGTATCAGAAACGAACTGCTTTAAGAAATGAGATCATAAATCAAATCCGACTTTACTAAACTGTCCAACATCTTTTTAACGCATCTTTTCAAACCCCCCAGTTACTTTCAAGGGCCCCAGTTACTTGCGAGGGAGAACTAACACACGTGGACTAACAGAGTTAGAGGTACAACCAACAGAACTGTAACCACTACCTTTGAACAGTTTATGTAAATCACTGCACTAACTTGATTCATCCATCTTGTGTATCTTTCAGTGATATAACTACACTGCATTAATGATTTATTTCAGCATAAACAACGGGTGCACCAGGCCTATCTGATATCATACTAAAATGATTCCGAGGGTCCGTGTTACTAAAGAACACCATAATACCTAACACTTTTACCATAAATGTACTATTTACCTGTATAAACATCTTGTTTTTCACGGAAACCTCCAGCAGACCTTTTTCTGGACCAACTTTTTTCTCGAAATCGTACCATTATTGACACATTTGGCTGATGATTGATACCTGCCACAGTAAAAGCCTTTGTTTCTAAAAGTTTTCCAAATTTTTTATTGATAAAGTGGTGAACTACCGTTCTGTGCTCTTTGTTTCCGTCAGGCTCAAAAGAAAATGTGGAATTTTCTAGCTTTGCATCTAAAAATTTAAAGAAATCGCTTGTCTCCTTCTCAGTCACTAGCTGACAGAGTTCTCTGTAGTCAGCATTTCCTCTTACAATCATTTCATTGTCTTTTGTAACAGTGACCAGAAAGGGGAACTTCTGTCTAATGGCGCTGTGTAAAGCAGCTCGAATGTTCTTGTCCAGGATGGGTCCCAGCGAGAACTCGCTAGCGCTAGCGCCGGGATTATTTTCCAAGTTCCACGCATCCTTCAGGCCACGAGCAAATTTAGCCAGTAGCTCACTCGTGGGTTCGCCTAACAGCGAATCCAACACATCGGCTTCCTCGAGGCCGGGTTTCAGGTCAGGGCCGCCCGCACCCAGGTTTTTGTCAGCGTTTGCCGCGCACTCTGCTCCTGCCCGGCCCGGGGCGTGCGGGGAAGGCCCCGGCGCGCCCGCACGGCAAGCGGGGGGCCCCGCTCTGGGCTTTTTGGGTCGCTGCGGGCACAGGCTGCCTTGTTCTGCCGCCGCTGCACTGGCTCCCCGCAGCGCTTCAGCGCGGCCGGGGCTACGCGCGCGCTCAGGCCGCTCGATTTCCGTCACCACGAAGTCGCCGGGCGAGCTTTTGAGAGCGCCGCGGAAGCCGGTGTGATCGGTGGCGTAACTGAAGGACCGCAGCATGGCGCCCCGCCCGCTCACCTG
>VXAA01000923.1:461396-495111 GCA_013399115.1 Anseranas semipalmata | reverse complement strand
GGATGAGCAGGCCCGTGAGCAGCTCGACCTACGTCCGCTGCATCGGCTACGGGCTGATGAGGCAGCTGGCGGGCTACATCGACCCGCAGGAAGGGTGGAAGAAACTGGCAGCGGCTATCACCGACCCCTCCGGGGACAGCAGATACAGCCAGCTGCACATCAGGTCTGGCACGGAGCTGCTGTGGCGCGGCCTCGTCTGTGAGCCGTTCAGGGCAAGTGCCACCGCCCTCATGGCGTACCTTCGTTCGGTCTGGGCCTGGGAGCACCTGGTTCCCCGGGAACCCAGCTCCTCCAGTTCAGTTTCAAGACAAACGATAGCCAAAGGACGCTGACTAAGGAAATTAGAATAAATTAGAGCCACAGACATGTAAGATGTGTCGTGGGTTCTGGACAAAATGTTGAAGCCATCTATGTGTACTTTTACCCGAATTTTAACTTCCCCCTTTTTTCTTTTTAACTAGTATTTTCAGGTCTGCAAGTACTCCTGAAGTACAGCTCATTGCATTCTGATTTTTTTTTTTAAGTGTCCTCTCATTTACCATTAATCCCTCTCCCTTCTTCATGGTTCTCTGTCACTTTTTTTTCTTTTCTTTAAAGTTGGTTTTAATTTCTCTTTTAAGGAGATTTGAGGCATTTGTGCAAATGGGAAGGAGTCCTACGTGTGAATTACTTTATGACTGGGGAACAACAAACTGTACAGTCGGTGATCTTGTGGATCTGCTGATTAGGAATCAGTTCCTAGCACCAGCAAGTCTTTTGCTTCCAGGTAACTGTTACCCATGTGTATTCTGTGCTATGTTATCAGTTCTCTAAGATGCTAAAGAGCTTCAGATACTTGAAGATCAGAAAGGATTATGTGGAAATAACCAAAAGTTGATATATTTTTTCATTGTTTATGATGAGAGTTTTACAGAAATGTTTTAGTATGTTTCAAGTTTAAATAAAAGCCTTACACTTTACACATGGTAGAAGAATATAATCTTTTCATGGAGCTTACATTTTGTCCAATCTTAGTAAATGTTGGCATAATGTTTTTTTTTTTGCCTGATTCCTAATATAGTTAACACTTTTTCTAAATTCCATTTTCAGAAGCTGTAAGGATGGCACAAGAAGTTACGTTACCTCTTTCTTCACAGGAAACTTTGCCTATACATGAGAAACAACTGCCTATACAGGAAAAAGAAGTGGCATCTGTAAAGCCTGTTCTATCTCAGAATACAGAGAAGCAACCTTCAGCTCCTTCCTACTTAAGTCAAGAAAGCAGCTCACAGTCTAGTAATACAGGTAGGTGCTTAGTTTGGAAAAATTAGGTACGGTCTTTTTTGCTGATCTGTCCTTCACCTGTGTGAAATAAATCATAGGAACATATTGGAGTAATGACGACATTCCTATCTTTGTACATCTATGGGAGAGAGCATCTTGCTTTTGTTTTTGTTCTGTGTGACTGTGAATACAGCCTGTGGTAATAGGACATCAGAATATGAGATGCATCTTGCCACTAGTGTAGCTACTGGGATGAAAAACTTAATTATTAATTAAATTGCAATTTGTTTTGTGCTATACGTAATCCTGTTGCCCTGTTTCAATATTGAGTTTGTAGACTGTTTAGCACTTTGTGCTTTAAAGCTGGATCAGAATATGAGAAATGACTAAGAAGCTTGGAGAAAAGATGACTGAAGAAAGTATTCTAGGAAATACATGGTTGATCTATTCCTTCCTGAAATTCCATTTCTGGGTTGCTGCCAGAAACTTAGGAGATATATATATTTACATTTGACACAGTGTGGTGCTTTATGGGATCTGCTGCACATTTTATTTCTTTTAACTGTATTAGGAGTATTAATACAGTCAGAGGGCTGCTACACTACTGGTTGTGAACAGAGTTAGGCATAGCTAATTCTATATATTTATCTGCATTTATTTTTTGCTGGTATTTTTGTCACATCTGGAAGTAGGGCTCCATTATGTGAGGATTTGTGTTGTAGCATGTAGAGAGAGAATCTATTCAATACGCTTGTCCTTAAACAAAAATGTAGTTCTGTGCTAAATAGTAAATATGTCTTTTAGATTTCCACAATTTTTGGTTTCATGACTTGGAAAGTATTACAAATAATTTTGATGCACGACCAGAATCAGCTGGAGGTAATAAGCTGGGAGAAGGTGGCTTTGGCATTGTGTTCAAAGGCTACATCAATGGCAGAAATGTGGCTGTCAAGAAACTTGCTGCTGTGAGTTGTCCTCAACATTTTTCCTGATAATGACTGTGTGGTATAGTCTTGTTTGTCTGTGGAAGGTATTGAATGATAGATCTCAAAAAGTGTCACCATGTTAAACATCAGTTGGGTTGAGAACCTTGTCCTCTAGTCCTGTGTGTGGTGTGAGCTGTCACAGTCACCAGAAGTGAAGTCTTGCCTTCCAGTAGCTCTTCCAGTGGCTGAGGCAGTCTTTGGGATGAGCAGGGTGCTCCCTCAGTGTCCCTCCTCCCCCTGCACACAAGAAGTGGCAGAAGGGAAGGGGTGCTAGCAAGGTTTCCCTTCTAGTTCCTGTGGTGCAATCAGTTGGGAAATTCACAAGCTAGATAAACTAAATAGCTATTGTCCTGTAACTTTAGTCTTCATAATAAATGTTTTGTGTGAATAATTAATTTTGTAACAAGTGCTATTAGTTGGAAACTGCGGTGAAATAAAATGCACAAGTAGGGAAATCCAGTGAAATAAAACTCACAAATACAGGCTGGGTGGAGAATCAATTGAGAGCACCCCTGAGGAGAAGGACTTGGGCGTGCTGGTTGATGGAAAAACTCTGCATGACCTGGAAACGTGCACTTGCAGCCCAGAAAGCCAAACATGTTCTGGGCTGTATCAAAAGAAGCGTGGAGAGCAGGTCAAGGGAGGTGATTCACCCCCTCTACTCCTCTCTCATGAGTCCCCACCTGCNAGTGCCTAAAGGGGGCCTACAGGAAAGCTGAGGAGGGACTCTTTGTCAGGGAGCGCAGTGATAGGACAAGGGGAATGGCTTTAAATTGAAAGAGGGTAGGTTTAGATTAGATGTTAAGAGGAAGTTCCTCACTATGAGGGTGGTGAGGCACTGGAACAGGTTGCCCAGAGAAGCTGTGGATGCCCCATCCCTGAAGTGTTCCAGGCCAGGTTGGATGGGGCTTTGGGCAACCTGGTCTAATGGAAGGTAGGGGAGGCAGGGGAGTTGGAATTAGATGATCTTTACAGTCCATTCCAATCCAAACCGTTCTGTGATTCTACAATAAGTTGGTGACTGCTGAAACTGGATTAATTATTCCAGTAATATCATGCTACATGATATTAAAAGTTATGTTCTAACACGTTTTTGTTTTTCAGTTCAGTAAAAGAAAAATATGGTAAACAGTTAAGTAGTTGTTACATACAACTAATTAAAAGAAAGGCTTACAATTCAATTTTTTTGTGAATGGATTTTAATATGTACAGCAATATTAATGTCAAATACTTTCTTTGTAGATGGTTGATGTTAGTGCTCAGGATTTGAAACAGCAATTTGATCAAGAAATAAAAATGATGGCAAAGTAAGTACAGGATCATAAATGTCATTATAATCTTTCCTGAGAATTTAAGTTGCTAGATAACACTTTAGCCAGCACGGTCACTTATTTTTGTCTTAGCAGCATAAGGTAAATTTTCGGGTTGTTTCATATACAGCGTGACTGTATTTGGTTCACATTAAAGCACTGCTGCAGAAACATGGCTGGTATCTATGTGCAGTAGGGCTGGCATGTGGCATTGGGGATCAAGTTCCCTCTGCCTTGCTTTTTCACAAATGTTAGGAGTTTTGGAGAATGTATCTGAGTAGAATGTTGTTGCCATAGGTGTCAGCATGAGAATCTAGTAGAATTGCTTGGTTTCTCAAGTGATGGTGCTCAGCCCTGTCTGGTGTATGAATACATGCCCAACGGTTCATTGCTCGACAGACTTGCTTGTCTGGTAAGTAAAATCTTTTCTAGCTTCCAGTTGCCTTACTGTGTTGAAGTGGAGCTATTTCTGAAATACCTTTGAAACGGTAGCAAACTGTAGTGACCAAACAATATTGTCCTATCTGCTTCTGTGTTCTAGAAGTAAGACGCATAGGATAACAGGATTCCAAGAACGTTTTATAAAGATGTTTTAGACCCGATGTTAATTAGTCAAAGCAGGCTAACGATATAATGTGGTATACCAGTACCCTGAAGGCCAAACAAGCTTGGACTTGCTGTGCCTCTGTGGAGTGGAGCAGAGGGTGCTGAAGTGTTGTTCCTGCTTCTGACACTGGCTTGTACTCTGCTAGCTCCTGAGATTATGTTGTAAAAAAAACTGCCCTTTGTTTGCTGCCCTTGGGATAGCAGCTCTAACATGATGTTCATAGTCTGTATCGCTTTCTGAAGTGCCTAAACAAATGGGCTATACTTTTTTTAATTAGTATTTTGTATAAATGCACTGTTTCCATCTGATTTAATCAAATGACGTCTCTTCTAGCCTTGGCCTTTCATAAGACATAAGTTGGTTTGTTTTTGATAAAGGCAACTCCGTGTATGAGGGACAAACTGGTGCTTTTTAGTGTGATACAAGTGGTAAGCCAGATTCAACCTGCTAGATGAGTGTCCACGTTAATTTGCAGGATTTCAAAAACCTGCTTTATACTAAGCACGTGCAACTTCTGAGGTTGTAATCTGTTCAACATTTTAAACTGGTGCTTCTTCAACACCCCATGCCCCCACACCCCAAAAATGTAGCTTTGTTTTTTTTCTACACTGATCTTCCTGTTGTACTGGCTCAAGCATTTAGCACTCGGGTGGAGTGCTGGGCTGGGGTACTGATCAGGCTGAACTCAGTGAATGAAATCTTTAATTTGCAACTGGAGACATCTTCTCTGCAAGGCTGCACCTTTGCCCCGGCAGGAAGGAAGTGTGTTAGGATGAGAATGAGTAGCGGTGGATGGGGAAAGGCCTGGGTATGTTTGGTAGCGCTGCTGGCTCAGGCTGGTTTGTTTGATTTGCTACATGCATGCAGGTTTTTTGTTTTTGTTTTCCAACTGAGTCAATGTAGAAGAGAAGCTGAGTTTAACTTAAGACAGTGCAAGTTTATCTGTAGAAATGATCTGTCCTTGACAGGGATGTATATGAAAATGTTCATCCACATAACTTTGGCCATTATCAACAAGGGAGCTGAGAAGAATAGTGGTAATTGAAAGCTAAAGTAGGAAAAACGGAGGCCTTTACAAGGGTGAGACACATTTACAATATAAATTCAGAAGGAATCCTCATCTGATAAAGACAAATAGGTGAGGAATGCGTGTACTGAATGTATGTTCTTGCTGATAAAGCAGGATTCATTGTGAATTCACTGGCTTTGTTTGGGGCACAAACTTGCTTCTGTCATCTGCTTCTTGTCTCAGCTTTGAGGAGCAGACGAGGGAGGTGGTAGAATCATAAAATACTCTGATCCTCCTCCCTTGGCCACGGACAGGATTAAGAAGTGCTTTAGAAACATTAGGTGTCTTCACTTCAAAGGTCTAGCTATTTAGCATGGATTGAGCTAAACTCTTGGAGAAGTGTTAAGTCCAGAAATGCTGGAAGATTAACTTCTCTGTTAGTACAAAAATGTTGACTGTCTGGAATGATTGGCTTTGACTTAAAACACAATGGTATTGGTGCTGATATGAAGAGCAAGATGCAGTGCAGCTCGTCTTAAAGGGTCAGTGTCAAATATTATTGAGAACACTTTTTGCAACAGGTGGATTAATCTGATGCAAAGTGTGGGGAAGAGAAATAAATGTGACTCTGCCAAAGTAAATTAAGAAATCTGTACCATTAGTCTTTTTTAAATGATTTACTTGAGAGCTACAAAATGTAGCAAGCAATTGTTGTTTTGGATTGTGCTTTTTTTGTTTTGTGTTAAGTGAACATTTTATTTATATATATATATTGGATTTTCACGTTTGCACTTCCCTTTCTCCTTTCTTATTTGAGGATGACACTCCACCAATTTCTTGGAATACAAGATGTAAAATTGCTCAAGGTACAGCAAATGGCATCAACTTCTTGCATGACAACAATCATATTCACAGAGACATTAAAAGGTAAAAGCTGCTGACTATCACTGGCTGCGTGTTTTTGTTGTACCCTGTTAAACTTTGTTAGAAAAAACAGACTGCAAGAATCATTGCTTCACTCAAGGGCGCAATCTTTTCTGCAAGTGCCATCCATCACCATAATCTTGTCAGTGCCACAAGGACATGACCAGTACAGACTTTTAAAGATAACTGAGGCTGTTGTAATCTGTCACTGTCAGTTATTTGACTGCTGCAAAGATGCACAGAAGTTGTGTTCTTTCACAATTGCTGCTAACAAAAAAGCTGCTGTTGAAGAACATTATGAATTTTTAAATTGGGAGCTTTTCATGTGAAAAGAACCTTTTTTTTTTCTTCCTAGAACGTTTCTTTAGTGTTTCCTTTGATTTCCTTCTAGTTATTATGAAGACTTTAAAATGACTTAAGTCAGGTTTATGAAGTTCAGGGCCCTTCAAGGTTGATGTACGTTCACTTGTTTGTTATACCAGAAATTTTTCTAGGGTTACCAGAGCTCAGAAAATGTTTTTGCATTCTGTGTTTTTTATTTCTCCCTTCCTTGCTAGCAGTTTGTTTTGTTTTGTTTTTTGAAATACCAAAGCAGTTTTGTGAACTTCTGAGCCTGTGAGGAAAGAGTTTTTTGCTTCAGCTCCCTCATAAAATGTACTGCTGCTTTGACAATTCATGTTTCTTCTTCTTTCTTCCCTGCTTAAGCTTCTGGACAAGTGTAATGCCTGGAAGGGACTCATTTTCTTACCTTACGCTGCTCTACCCTTGTAACTGCTGTGAGTTGATCATATTACAGGATTGAGTTTTGTTTTGTTTTTCTTTGCTTGGATTCCATTTTGTAACCTCGTGCACTGCCATTGTGAATAGTTCAATAAATTTGGTTGGTGTTGTTAATATTGCTGCCATTCCCAGGTAAAACTTAGATGAAAAGACATCTAAGCTTTACTTCAGTTTTCATTTTGCTACAACGTGGGGACAGTTCATAACCACACAGGCACTAGCACAGCTTCTCCATAGGCTGGAGGTGGCCTGTCTGAATAGGTGTTCTCAGAATTGGCTGTAGTTTTTTGGTGGGTTATACCCAGGAAATAGTTCATTTATCTTTTGAAGCCTGACAGTTGCAATAAAACTTGATTCTGTTGTGCTCTTTGTGGTATATCAAAAAGTGACCTCTCTTTTTAGTTTGATCCTGTTCTTACATTTAAAGCTCAGCTTCTCAAAGTGAAACCAGTTGACTAGTGTTTGGCTTTTTGCAATGATCATATATTTGAACACTTTGTACAACAGTTCTAATGCCAAATGATGTTTTGTAGCTTACAGCTGTGTTAATTTTGTTGACAAGGTTTAGTGAACAAGAAGAGCAAGTTGGGAATAAGTTTCTAGTGTTACATGTTGTATCTGGCTATGGAGTTTGCTAATGGTTCCATAAGGGAGTCAGAAAATAAGGGGAAATACATAAATATTAAATAAGTGATTTTAAAATGGTTCCAAATTCTACAAGCATAAAAAACAGCAGAAGGGTTTATGCTGCCATTTATTCCACTAAGTATTTTACAAAACGTAAGTTCTTGTAGATAGGCCTCGTTCTTCAGGTCTTCTGTAAGGCCAGTAAAAGCGGGAGGCCAAATAGAAACACAGCACATGTATTACTCCAGTATTAAGAAGCGTTGTTTCTCTTTCAGGAGAAGAATATAAGTATTGTTACTCATTTGACGTGGGAATTTGTTATGGTTGACATTGTATTAGATAATAGGCATTTTATTGGTTTTATAGGTATTTTTATTGATTTTACTGGTTCCAAGTAGAGATTTAACAGTTAAGAATTCTAATGTGATTCAACACCCAATTTTGTTAAGCTTTTTTTTTTTGCATGCATGCACAAGAAAACTATGCGGTTCTGTCTTCCTGACAGGCAGTTCTTGATTTATTTAGAGCAATTCATTTTGAAATTGAGCAACTTCCAAAGAAAAAAAAAAAGTAACTCTTCCATTTGTTGTTATATGAAGAAATATGAGTAAATACCCTTATTTCAAAAAACATTCAGAATAGCAGTTTGCATTTGGTTACTAAAGAATTACTAGTCTGTAATAAAGCCTAACTACTCTACTGATTTGGAAAATTCTCTTTTCTTTTTTCTCCCTTCTCCACCAGTGCAAATATCTTATTAACTGATACGTATGTGCCCAAAATTTCTGACTTTGGACTTGCAAGAGCATCTGTAACATTCACCCAAACCATCATGACTGATAGAGTTGTTGGAACAGCAGCCTATATGGCACCTGAAGCTCTGCGAGGAGAAATAACACCTAAATCTGATATCTTCAGTTTTGGAGTAGTAAGTAGAATGTTCAAAGCCCTATAGGACTTCTTTTTGGTAAATGGTAAAAGTGTACAAAATCAAGAATCTCCAAAACTAAGCAATCTGCTCTGATTTGGTATTTCTCCTTCCCCTGGTGGATGTGCTCTTAAGATAGTGTTTCTAAACTTTGATTGGTTTAAAAGCATTTGAATATGTTGATTAAAACTGTGAATCTGCTAATGCTTACTATGGTTATCTGAAAATGTGAATTTATGTGTGAAAGACCAGAGTAGAATAACATTCCAAGTTCTAGCTACATATAGGTTGAAGTAATGCAGAACATTTTTACTTCTTGCATAATATTGCACAGAAATGTAACTCCACTTGAAAATTTTTAAGAAAATGCTGAAATATAGTGAAAGAAAACTTAATTTTGCATCAGCAAATGCATGGTGTCCATGTGGGATTTGCGTTAAAGCTGAATACAGTGCTTATCCAATCAAAAAAAAAAAAAAAAGAAAACTGCATACTATTTGGGAGAAAAATGAATCCATTCTGAAAAGATTCAAGAACCTAATTGCTTTTGATGCCCTCCTTCATGGCATTTAGTTTCATGGGGAGATAGGCCAGATAAGTCTAACTGAATACCTTGGAAATCCTTCCATCTTGCTTTGAAGCAACACAGTATGAGGTGAGGAAAAACTTGCCAAACCACACTGCTAATAACTGATAATAAAGGTAGGAACAACAATTAATTGCATAGAGGGCTGTCTTTGGACAAATACAGATCCTGTGAGCGTTTCTTTGAAAGACTGAGGATCATGTTCCTCTTCTCAAATGGTATATATGCTAAGGATTATTGTATGCTTCTCTTCTGATTTTTCTCCTAGGTCTTACTAGAAATAATAACGGGTCTTCCACCAGTAGATGAAAACCGGGAGCCACAGTTACTGGTATTTTTCTTTTTGCTTTCTCCCTCCCTCCAGTATCACTTCAGGTGAAATCATAGTTAGCTAACAGGTTCTGAGATGACCAAATTAGTCATCAAGAGATGTGGTTATGAAAACAGCTCTTGTGTTAATGTTTGTTTCAGAAGTGAGACAGACACTTTTCTCTCTTGGCCGGTAGAAGGCTGCCCAGTCCCCGAAGTCATCTCCTTCCAATCTGACATTACCTATATTTCTCTTTGTTTTGACTGGTGGCAGAAGGCATTAGTTTCCAGAATGAGGCTTTGCAAACTTGACAAAAAAGGAAAGTTATTCATGCTTATGCTTGCATACTTGTGGGTTATTAAGTGTAAACATGGTTACTTTGTTGATCATGCTTCTTCTCTTGAAAAGAGACTATACTAAGAAAGAGCCTTGAATTGTTAATTGAGCCTTGAAAGTTAACGCTGTATGACACAGCTAAAAAAAACTTGCTTTGCAATTTTGTGTTAACTCAGAGATAAATGTACTATACATTTTTATTACACATTATAGTCTCATCAGCTGTCTCTGCAGATATTGATGAATAAATTATGCTACCAAACCATTGTCATTATTGTTTGTCTAGAAAAGTGGTTGAGAAAAGAAATGAAGAGCATTGAAAAGCGAGTTTTGACAGTGTTAATGTGGAATACGTGATCTTCAGATGCTTACAATGTTATCTGCTCATTGGTTCAAACTCTCTTGTAGTTGAGTATCAAAGATGAAATTGAGGATGAGGAAGCAACTATTGAGGATTATGTTGATGTAAAGATGTGTGACTGGGATGCAACTTCAGTTCATAAAATGTATTCAATTGCTGATCAGTGTCTGAATGAGAAAAAAAACAGGAGGCCAAACATTAAGATGGTATGTAGCCTTTCAGATTGAAGACTCATTTCTAGCCATTGATTTTTCTTTTGTAGTTGCAGTGTCAGTTATTTGTACTTCTCTCTGTTCTCTTGCAGGTCCAGCAGCATCTACAAGAGATAAAAACTTGACGTATGTTTCTTCTGATACACACGTTTTCTAAATGGAGTAGAGACCAGTAGCAAATGCAGAGTCTGTTAGCATTTAGTGCAACATTATGAGCTTTTCTGCTTTCCAGAACTTTCTGGTCTGCATATAATGCGTGCTGTTGGCCTGTCACCATTGTGCTGTTTTTTAACTGAGCAGTGTTTTCGCATATCCTTAGCCAGAGGACCTTCAACATGAGAAAACGTTTTTTTTTTTTTTTTGTATTAACAAATTGCAATGCTGGTACATCTTCTACCCAGCTTTTTAAACAAACAGATTGTAATTGTAATATGGAAATGTCTTTTGATTTTCAAGTATCAACTATGTCTTCAGCAAAGGCACGTGACAGTAACAGGGTAGGATGATGTTCTGCAAATTGCTTTCTTGAGCAAGACCTTTTCCTACTGAAGAGAAAAACATTTAATAGATGTAAATGGCACTTACACTGTCTTCTTGGGAAAAGACAATAGTAGTACCTGCTTAAACTTCTTATTCAGCGTTTTAGCTTGAGAGTTCATATTAGTGCGACTAGACTGGTAATGTTTGTGAATGTGACTGTTTTTCAGAAAGTCTTCTCAGGATTTGTTTTATTCAAATACATGCTGCAGTCTTTTAGGTTTCAAGGTTTTACAGGTAAAATAATTAGGTTGCAATGCAAGTGCAAAAATATGTATGACTTTCTTCTGGTGAACTTTGACAGCCCATTTAATCTTTCTTCACAGGAAGACTCGTAGTTACTTTTAATATTTTATGTTTTAGGAGAAGATTTCACATGAAATATTACAAGTACAGATCTTTTATTTTGTTAAAAAGAGGCCAATATAATGCCGTTAGGACCAGTTCTGCCCTCTCCTTAGTCAAATAATTAAGTTCTTATGTATGTATATTAATAAATATTAAAATATACATCTAAAAAAAAAAGGCATGGAAAGCTTTCTAAAATAGAAAGATTGATGGATCAAAGATGACTAAAAATGGAATGAAGTGAACAGTAAGATTCCAGATACTTTGGACTAGCAGACTACTGCCTTTGTAAATGGAAGAAGTTATTTTCATATAAACCTTTTTTTGTACCTCAGACTTTTTCTTGACAGCTAAGGAATAGGAAGATAGTTTGGCATAGAGCTAAACTTGAAATCAATGATTATAAAAAAAAAAAAAATTGAACAGAAANTATATATATAATATTTTTGTAGAAGGCATGTGATTTCTAGCACTTATCTTTATATCATTAGAACTCTGGCTATTAAATTATTCTGTGTTTCCTTTTCAAAATGATAGGTTAATCTAAAAGACTAAACCACTTCTAGTTTTCTAGAGCATAACTCTTAAAAATGGTTAAATAAAAACTCTGTATTACGATTGTGGATGCTTATTCCAGCTCTTAAAACCTTTAGCCTTGGAAACAACAATTACTTTACGTTGCTTGCGTTTCTGATAATAGCATTATGTTAACCTAGCTGCATGGAATAAATCTATACAGCTCTGGACCTGGGGTAGTGGAGAAAAAAAAATCCTGCTATAAACCTAAATGAGAATAAAATATGTTTGTTATTCTTTAAACAACTCTTCCAGCAGTTACTTGAAGGCTTCTTGTCAGATCATTTCTGCTTTTTACTGTTCCCTGGAGCTTTAATACATCCCTATTGTTGCCCTGAAGTGTGTTTGTTGTCTCCCTGCTAAGTGCTGTTCACTGCTGGTATTGTAGAACAATTTTGTTCGTGTACCAAATGTGATGTTCAGAGTACTGGGAGAATCTTTGTTGCAAGTCTGCAAGTTAATGTTCTTCCATCATAGTGGACCTTTGGACTGCCTATTTGGAATGCCTGTCTGTTAGTGCCGGAGTTTTGCTGGTAGTTCTCGTCACTCACTGAAAATGAAGCATGTTTGCTGCCTGTTCAGTAAAAAATAATTGAGCTTTTTTCATAGGATCATAGAATCACAGAATGGTTTGGGTTGGGAGGGACCTTAAAGATCATCTAATTCCAACTCCTCTGCCATAGAGTTCTAGTGAGGAATGAAGATGTGAAGTGTTAGGTAAAGGTAGATAGCTTCTGTGGTTTTTTTTTTTTTCCTTTTTTTTGGGGGGGGGGGGGGTTAATACAGGCTGCAAGGAGAGGGGACCTTCCCTACCCCACCCAAGAGTTTTTTTTAAGATCTTCATACACTAAAACCAGCACCTATAGCCACTGACAGGGGACAGAGGTAGCTGACTTGTGGTTCATTTATTCCCTGCAGAAAAACATTAAACTATCCTAGGATGCATACTTTGCATTAATTACTCTAGCAAAGCTTTCCATGACAGAAGTCAGTAACTTGGTCGTTCATATTCTTGGTGAATATAGGAATGATGTAGCTGGAGTTAAGAGAAAATTTGGTACAGTTCCTAGCAGCTGAAGAGCACTCTGCACGAGAGGCCTGATGTGGCTGCCCTCCATCCTGCCTTGGAGGGAAGGTGGCAACCCTTCTCCCCTTGGCTACAGCAGAACATACTGGAACAGCCACGGTGAGTCAGGGGGTCTGCCCAGCCCTATGGGGCCAGGACGTGAGTCATTAGTGGCTGCTGGGGTGAGTGTAACAGAACACACATGTAGTGCTACTTCCGTGGAGTATTACGGTTTTGTAGGTTGCAGCTCATTAACTTTTTGAGGAAGATTCAAGGTCTACATTGTTCATTAAGCCTCAAATTTTATTTTGATCATCTTTGCCCAGTTGCCTTGTGAGCCTTCCCACCTTTTATCAGGCATAATATTTTGTGTTCTTCCTGAAATGTGAAGAATTGCCTCATCTTTAGCTTTGAGATGGCCAGCTGAGAGTTTTATTGAACACCCACTGACCAAAGGCAAATAAATCAGCTTCTGTTCACATCATCTGTGATATTCGTGGTCACATACAGCCCAAGTCTACTCCCCCTCCTTCCTCTCTTAACTGCTTCTCTTACAGGAATAGCTGTCTTTTTGTATAGCATTTTGCATTAAAATTATTCTCTTAAATCCTAGTTCAAAACATCCACAAATTTCCTTTTTCACCTGCCAAATTGCTGTATCATCCCTTTTCCCATGGGGATGTGTTGGCAGGACAGTTAAAAGAAAAGCCAAACCACTAAATGTTCTTAGAGGGCAATAGGAAGACTACAAGCAAACTAATTTTTGGCAGTTTAGACAAACATTTATGAAACAGCATCATTTGATTAGTTTAATTTTACTGCCTCATGCTGAGCAATTAACAGCAGATAGACCTATTAGATTACTAATCAGCTACTTCAGCATTTTAAAAGGACAGAACTTTTTGAAACAGTTTGTTGTTGAAAGTATAAAAACTCAGGAGGTAAACACAACGTGGATCCTACTAGGGCAGCCTCCATGCTGCTTCCATAAAGCACCAGGAATAGAGCTAACAGAGCACATAATGATTCTTCAAGAGCAAGACTGAGGAATTTTGTTTCTGCCCACTTCCCTTCTTATGCTGCAGTCACTTTTTCTATTCTGCTTTCTAGTCCCGCAGGAACTGCCAGTTATTTACACATCGTGATGACAGAATATAGATACTTCTTTAAAAAGAGACTATGAAATGATTCAAACACCAAACTAAAGCATCAATCTTTATTTATAAAGTAGATTACAAAATAGATAATTTTAGCATCTGATGGTGGTTTTCATTGAATACCTAGACAGCATAAATCAAAATTTTCCTTTATCAATGTTTATCCAACTAACAGAGCATTTGTTACCTTGATTAATTTTACAAGCCCCTGACAGGAGGTTTATACAGTCAAATTGTCCCTACTTTGCACCATAAACATTTCAAAAATAATTACCTGTCATGTTAATTAACAACTAGCAAATAGGTTGTGATTTAAATACAAGCAGCTGCATTGGTTGGGGGCTTTATGAAGGCTAACAACAATTTTGAGTGGACACTCAATTATTAAATGACCACAGACACTTTCAGGAATAACTTTTATTAATGCCCTCATTGTGTGCTGGCTCTGAACATTCCTTTACAGTAGTGTTATGTGAGGCAACTACACCGATGTAAACATGATAGATCTTACAAAAAGATCAGATGCTTCTTATTGCTTTGTCAGGAGAATAGCTGCAAGAGGCCTGAAGAGGCAGTTGGCAGTGCAAGACTTCACATAATTTGAAGAGAATTGTCTGTTACAGTAGGCTTTCTCTTTTAGGGAAGAAGTAAGAGGGAAATATGCTCAGGACATTACTCTTTGCTGGCTGGTCAGGGGTTTGTACACTCACATAAAATATTTGAAAGTAGAGTAACTTAAAATGTCTGGTTTGGGCTGAACCCTACAGCAGCTCATTGTGAGCTCCCTCACATAATCATTTAACTAGCTCTGGCCCTCCTCCAGATTAAGCCTTCTACCCTCATCTACCTAGGGCAGGATTAGGAGAAAAAACAACAACAAAGCAGCAGAATATGCATATAACCACATCAGGTCAAACAATTCATTATTTAAAACAGTTCATATTAAAAAGCTGAACTTCTTTACTGGCTCAAATGAGTGTAAAAAATGTATGTGCACTCTTGGCATGGTTGACACAGGCAGGAATATTAAATTCAAACAAAAAGCCCTCTTGCAGTGATTTTTAACTGCTACAAGTCAAATGTTTACCTTAAAAAAGAAAAAATACAAGGAGAATTTGGTGCTGAAAAGATTTAGACTTCAACTAAAAATGCAACGAGTTACAAGCTGCACGCACATTCACCATGTTTAGGAACAATGACGCTTGTCTGACAGGTAGTACTCACAAGAAGAATTCCGAGGACCAGCTCATTGCCCTAGAAGGTAAAGGCAAGCGGCAGAAGAAGAACGCAGCAGCTAAGGGCAAGCAGGAGATTAGCTGAGGATCAAGAGCTATTGAATTGGATTGATGTAGTGTATACAGTTAAATAAAAAAAAAAGCTGAGGTGTCAGATTTCCACTGCATGTAAAAAACACAGTAAAACCAGCAACTATTGCAACCTTCACATTATATAGTGCAATCTCAATAACAAGCTAGTATCTCCAGATGACATAATGAATACAATGAAACAATTTTTATTAGGAACCTGTAGTGTCTAAGCCTTATTTCCCCACAGAACTCTGTTTAACAATCTTCCACCAGGTAAACACATGAGTCAGCTATATAATGTATACAACCAGCACCTAATGCAGTGAATATGCAGTGAACCAAGACGTGCAGCTCCCATGTAGCTTTAAAAATAAAATAAAAAAAATAATCAAAAAACACAAAGCTCACATAAAAAGCTCACACTAAAAAGCAAGTCCCCACTGGGGAATATA
Source organism: Anseranas semipalmata (assembly GCA_013399115.1). Lineage (NCBI taxonomy): Eukaryota > Metazoa > Chordata > Aves > Anseriformes > Anseranatidae > Anseranas > Anseranas semipalmata. The sequence goes on along the minus strand of VXAA01000923.1, from coordinate 479,429 downwards.
ATCTATCCTTTAGAATTTGTCTCATTACACAATTTTAAATATTTAAGGTCATCCAATACTTGATTTCCCCATCTATTTATTTCTTAATCTCCTTGTTAAAATCATCTATTCTTCCTCTTCCTATTAAACAAATTACTCATGGTTCAATCAAGTTTAGACTATTCTGGCTGATTTTAGTATTTAGAAGGGAAGCAGAAAAAACAAACCAACTCCATAAAATCCTAGCCAGGTGCTGCCAGCAGTTTTTCAAGACCCAGTTGGATTTTGTTTAAGATTTCATTTTCTATTAACGTTCAAACATTTAGGAAAAGTCATTTTCAGAATACCTTTAAAGTTAAAAGCTGCAGTTGATAATTCTAGAGCACTAGGCTCTTAAGAATAAATCACCATTATGAAGCAAATCTATTTCCATTTTTACTGAACTTGCACAGTTTTAGATCCAAGTGCATAGACAATCAATGATTTATTAGAAACTTTAAGCATATTGCTTTGAAAGCAGCTCCATAATCTACTCAGTATACTGACTGAAGCACTTTTAGTCACATTTAACTTGGTCTTTCAGTACTTAATATATTAAGTCTTACGAGTGGTATAGAAGCCTGGAAAGGCTGTAGTGGTTCTCTGTCAGATTTCTTTAAGAGACAATTCCACTAAATTAGTTACAAGTTTGAAATGACCATGCTTTTGCACAGGAAAAAAAATTAAAAAAAAAAATAAAAATCAGCTATTCCTCAACAACTACTTACATTAATTGATAAAGGATTTTAATTAATCTTTTCTATGAAAAAAAAAAAAATCAAATCCAACAATCCATCACATCAAAAACATAAGAAAATCTTCTGCTATATTAGTGTCCATAAGAGCTAACAGAAAAAATAAAAATGTATCTGGGACAATGCTATATAGTGCTTCAGCTCTTCATACAAGTGAAGTCTTACAGGTTTCAATATGCTACTCATACGGATACAGGTTTGTTATCTAGGCATACAGCTGCTACTAACCCACAGAAAATGTGGGCTTAATAGTCTTGTCTGTGAAGTTTATGATCACATGTATTGCTATTAAATAATGGATTCTAATTTAAAATAAAAGGATACTAGCTTAGTTTTCCTCTTCTACCTTTAAAATAATTAACTCTTCCACATGTTATAAAATATGGTCAACAAATATAATCATGTAACAACATGGGAAGTGTTGAGGTCAGAAGAGGGGAGAGTAAAAAGAGCTTTTTTTTTTCCCTAGCAACTATGGATGGAATGATTTCAGTTCATTAGCAAAAGTTAGATTTTTTTCTCTTTTAACTGTAATACCCTATAATTAATGCAAACAACAGTTTCTAATCACTAGGTGTTTCAGTCTCTGCTGGACCTCTGATCAGTCTTCGTATTCCCCTCTTCCCCGCAGGACCTTTTGGTTTAGCAAAACTTTGTTTGTGTGCATGTTGTTTTGGATGAACCTCTTCATAAAGAAAGTCAGCAGTTAACTCATCACCATTATCTATTTCACTCTGAGGGAAAAAAAAAAAAAAAAAAGCTTATCATATTCATCTTAAAGATATATTTAATAAAATTTAGAAATTTTGCTGAGGCTCTAAATACTCTATTAAAACCAGTATGTGCAATAATGGTCAGAGTCTAGCATGAAATGTACTCCAACTTGTACCTAATCACCTCAGAAATCGTGGATAGTTTTTCTGAGAATAAAGCATGTTCTTACCAGTATCAAGTTAAGTACGTTTTGATTTAATTAGTTCTTCCTGAAATATAAGCACAACTACATATGCCAAGTAACTTCTCTCGCCCCAAGCTTTAGCACAGTGTACACAGTAATAACTAGGAGTAAACATTCCACGTGGAAACAAGTGCTTTAGTTCTCCGCAAGAAACTTCCTTAATAAAAGATAAGAAAGCAGCATATGATCTTTCAGAACTACAATTTCCTTTGTTTATTCTCCCCTCAAAAGTAAAAACTTTTCATTGTCCCAATGTAATCTTCACATTTCAAGAATTAATTTTTTTTCCACTATAAAGTGCATTAAAAAATAAACTTACAAAAGCAACGTGCATATATATTGTTGTCTCTTGAGACTGAAGGGCAGGAGTATAAACAGCTTAGACAATTAGTGGACTACTGCAACTCAGCAAGTATTCAAGCCAGGGAAAAGCTAAAATAAATTTAATTAACAAAGGGTTTTGTTTTGTTTTGTTTTAAATGTAAGAGTATAAACCTGAAAGAAAACACTGTTCTGAAGCCAAACCCCAGTTTTTAATTGCATGAATTTAGAGTTCAGACAAATGCCTTGGCCCTGTCCTGCTGAGTATTCAACACTCCGTGGCCTGCCAACCATAGCACACGATGGACTTGTCAGCCACTGTATTGCTGTTACAAGTACACGCTTCACAAAGAGGAATTTCAAGAGTCACTTGGCACATTTGTCTCATCTAAAGAAGAAATTTCTGAGAAATAATAATGTATAAAAACATGCACTGATAATCTGCTTAAGTTACATTACCGCAGTAAAAATGGCTAGTGACAAGTCTACTACTTTCTTTCAGGTAGACACAATCCTCACAGAAACCAAGCCTCAAAATCCTTCTAAATTTACAGCACAAGTGTTAAGAATGTAACCATCCGTCATATATTTCACAAATGGACCATTGCTATGGCCTCTGCTCTGGAAGTGAGAAGCCCTTGTTATTTAAGCATAGTAGTAAAATCTGGAAAGATCAGCTTAATCACAAGTCCTTGTTTGCCCCATCAAGGACTCCTAAGATGCAGTTTAAGTTCCACAACTGCTGCTTGAATTTTTTTATTTTGAAAATCATTACATAACCTTGGCCTTAAAGGAATTTAGCGTTCAACAACGTGCTGTGGTCCAAAGAATGACAGGCCTTTTAGTAAGAAATCATGTTACTTCTAAATAGTCCTTCAAACTATTCTCAAACATTCTCTTGATGCAGAAGAATATGTTTACTGTATCTATGAAAGTGTAGAAATTATGGACGAGAGAAAAGCCCTGAAGCTTAATCAACAAGTATTTCTTGTTCAGGACAAGCTCTTATGCAGATCTTTAACAGCTATGCAGCACTTCCCATAGTTTACAGAAAGCGGTGGCAGAGACAATTATGGTTAGATATTAAGAAGGGAACCGAGGGATGGAAAAAATACCAGTATACCCAGTGTACTTACCTTTCTAATTATTTGCATCCACAGCTGTCTTTCTACAATTTCTAAAAGTGGACTTTTGCAACTAGAGTATAGCATTCGTTCTCGTATACTACAGGTATATCCTGGCATGGAGTAGATGAAAACTGCAGAAAAAAAAAATCAGAACAAAAATAAACCCTATCAAAACCTGTATCATAGAATCATTTACAGCAGAAAGACATTGCAAAGCAACTGTATAGTCTGAAAGGGAAAATGTCCAAAACAGAATTTTGGATGTTTTGCTTCAGCACACGTTTCATTTCAAAAAGGGGGTATATTTATTTTTTCACATGACTACTGATTCATGGGTGTTCATAATCAGAAGAAATAGTTCACTACTTTCTAAATGTGGTGACTCTTCAGAAGTCAGTTTCACAACCAAATCACTCTGAAATTTATGATTACACAGAGATCAGATTCCTGCATCTTTCTCTCTGCCGCAAGATTACTAAATTTTTTTGAAACAAACCAATGCAATTTCATGTTGGGAAATTTTCTCATACCTATGGATTCCAAATAGTCTCCTTCATGGGCATGCTTATACAGGAAAAAGTGGTAACGTGCAGCATCCTTTGGAATTCTTCTTGGCAAGTCCTTAAGTTCAGTATGAAGTGTGTTGGCCAAAATAATAGTTTCATTTTTCATATCAATTTGCTGTTAACGAAGAAAAACTGCATATGGTTAATACACAGAAAGCAAACCAGAGAGTATAACAGGATGGAAAAAAAGATTTAATTAATCTAGTACAGAATGGTAACATATCAGTATATGGCACCAATTGCACATTGTTCAATATGCAGGTAATCTATTTAGTACTCACTATTAAAAATATTTAAAGTATTTTATACTTGCCAGTTGCACATAATTGAGTTGCTTATTTTTCAATTTCTCCAAAGCCTGAATAGCTTCTTTAGCAATGGGGAATGCTACTCCTTGCAGTGTTTGATGTTTAGTATCTACACCAACATCCGTTTGTACCTGAAACACAAGTCAGTTGAAATGTAAACAGAAACCTTTGCAAGCATTCATTTCGTTTCATACAGTAACTGACAATGCATTGCATATGGCAACACACAGAGTTACCAGTAGCTATTCTGAGAAGAAGCTACACTAAACCATCATCCCCTTCTACAAAAGATTTGCATTTTCTTAATTTACAGGTTATGCCTTGCTTGCTTACCTGAGAACAGTTTCATGTCTCTGAAACAGCTAGCTTTGCAAAACCCACAGAATCACAGGAAAGAAAACTGCCTCAGTGTCAGTGAAGCTCTAAGTTAAATTCTGGTACAAAGATACAATAAGCCAGGAGGAAAGACCTTGATTTTCATATGCTGTGCTGTACTTTTGAACTGACAGACAATATTATAAAATTGGCATTACAGAACAAAATGTAATAAAACATTTTAAAAAAACATAAGAGCCAGCTGTGAAGTCTGGGGACAGGAAGGGGAAGAGAGTAACCCAGCATAACACCAGATTTAGGAAAAGGATCAAAATCTGCTTGTCCACACTGCAACGTATTTCAGACCACTAAAACAAAACAAAACCAAAAACACCCAGGCCACTTAAAAAATACTTAAATCACACCATAAGATTTGTTAGTGATGGCTGCTGAGAGGGTGATTAAATGGCAGATGAAAGTTGATGTGAATAAATGTAAAACAACGTAGGAGGAAAAACGACCTCTCTTCTACCTGTATAGTGATGGGGTTGAGCCAGCTACCACCATTCAGTAGCAAAACTGTGCAGGTCACACAAAATATTTCAAAAAATGTCAGCTCAGTGGCTAGTTTTGGCAAAAACCAACAAACAACAACAACAAAAAGAAAAAAAAACACACAACCTAAACACCACCACCCACCCACAAATGAAATGTTATGAATTGTTAGACAGAGTACAGAACAGAACACATCATTACGCACTGTAGTTATCAGTAACATGCCCGCAGCTTGAATACCACATGCAGTTCTGGCTTCCCCATCCCTCCTTTTCATAAATTTTATAGAAGAACTGGAAAAACTGCAGAGAAAAGCAAAAGGATCAGAAGTATGGGGTGCCTTCTTTAGGAGGAACAAATATGTGGATTAGGACTCTTCAGCACAGAAGAGGTAACTGATAACAAATACAGAGGTCTCATAGATATAATGGGGAGTGGGGGAAAAGAGTGAGAAATGACTTTCCTCTGCCTTTCCCCGTGCAATCTGTAGGGGTATCAGAATCAGCTGGTAGACAGCACACAGCAGCTCTTTACATAGTACTTTGTCAGGCTGTGGAATACACTGCCACAGGATCTGTGGCCAACAAAAACTTTACGAAGATTTAGAAAAACAACAAGACTAGATGATGGATGAAAAAAACATTAAAAACAATTATACAGTAAAACATCACGCCTTGCTCAGGAAGATCCCTACCTGTAAAGGCTGAGGCAACGGGAGAGTATTCAAAGGAATTATTATAGCCTTCTTGCCCTGCTCTTACACCCTTTCCAGATTCCTGCTGCTGCTCACTCAGGGTCTTGACAGCAGGCTAGGTAAATGTTTGACCTGATTCAGTGAAATATTTCTTAGGGTAATTATAAAAGAATATAAATGTGGAAAACTCGATTTTTTTTTTCTTTTTAATATCAGAAAGCTTTTAGTTTGCTGAAGCTACAGCAGGAAAAGTTAATGAAACACTGCTTCAGTGAGCCTAACTACAGGCTTCATAATGGCAGAAACGAAGATACAACGAAGATATAAATGATGCAAGTTAACCTATCACAAGGTGCTTCGAACAAAGCCAAAATGGCAGCAATCTACAGTTTATGCATCTCTGAGTAGAGCTATCGCTGCTAAAGTTTCATTAGAGCATATATAAAGTATTAGTCTGCATGAATCAGCTGTTAAACACAATGCATGTAGGGCATAAAAGACAATATTAGTACCAGAAGTGATCATTGATACCACAGAAGTTTTACATTCTTTTGTTGTTGTTGTTGTTTTAAAGCTCATGAGGTAAAATGCAGTTTTTGGTGATGATAAGTGCATTTCTACATTGAATTAATCAAAAACAGAGATTGAAAATGACAAATGACACCAGTCACAGAAATGTTAATAAACAACACGGTTACAGCAAAAGCATGCTAGAGAGTGAAAACATTAGAGAAGAGAAAGAGCTGCATTTAACATGATGGTTTGCTGGCATCCAGCTGGAAAAACAAACTGTATTTCCAACACATGAATAGTGGCTGTAAATTGTAAGCCTAAAGAACTAATAAGATCAACACAAGACCTATTAATACATGTCTGAACACAAACAAGAGATGAAGCCATGAAAAAAATGTGAGAAAAGAATCCCCTGAAACATTTCAGTCACTAGCTAACTTGCAATCATCAGATTATTTGGTTAAAGGCATTTGCTAGAAGTCTTTCTGGAACGCATTTGTAGCAAAAACAGATCAGTCTTTTAAAAGGACTAGTTACTTGGATTTCTGTTTGTATTTTTTTGAACTTTAAGACTGAGAGGAAGTGATTCGAATTAAAGACAAGTAAACTGGTTCTGGAAGCTCACTGGGAGAAGCTTCATGTAGGGAAAAAGGCTGCTGAAATAGTCTTTGGGATTACTCACTGCAACAGTTGCTATTTTGCATTTTCACTACAACTTCTGCCACCACGTGAAATGTACGTGGGCAATCAGAATGGCTGAGGCTGGGCATCTGAAAGTCCCCTTGTCCAACCCCCTCCACCCAAGCACAGCCACCTAGAGCAGGCTGCCCAGGACCACATCCAGGTGGCTTCTGGAGGTCTCTAAGGAGGGAGACTCCACAACCTCGCTGGGAAACCTGTGCCAGTGCTCAGACACCCTGACAATGAAGCACATCCATTGATATTAAAAGCACGCCAGGGAACAAAGTTGCAACAAGTAAGCTCTTCAGCTGGGAGGCCTCTGACCCAGACACTAGCCATTGCAAACTCAGCAAGATCACGCTGCTGTCTCCAGCCATCATCATCCTGCGATCTCGACTCATTGAGAGAGAAATTTGTATCCTCATCCACTCAAACTTTCTGAAACTTTCTATTTTCTGTTCTGCCCTTTTTAACCCAGAAAGACTTCTTCCTACAATATGTTAGGAACTCTGCACTCAATGCCCCAACCATGCTCAAAGACACCATGGGTACCTCATTAATCTTAATTTGCCGAAGTTCCTCTTCTGCTGCAGTCAGAGGTGCAGGGGCGGACTGTGATACCAAATATTTTTTATATCCATTCAGTGAAACATCATCCTGAAAGCACAATATCAGTATTCTTCATTTTTTGACAATAAAGGCCTTCTTCAAGACAGTCTATGCAGCATAAATAAGCAGTTATTTCCCATATATTCATTTTATTTGAATAGATTGCAATGGTACATGCATTTGCAAATTCAACTCAGCTTCCTGAACAGCAGGGTCCACTGGGCTGCTCTTGTACCAAATTGTACAGTGGGCAGCATTTCCACAATCAGCCCCTAATTACCTTGCTAATCCAAAAATTGGTCTTAATGAAGACTGAGGTATGTACGAAGTTATTCAGCCTTCTTGGACTGAACATCACAGAACTGCCACAATTCTTATGGAAAAAAAAAAAGTACATATTTTCTTATAAAATCTGCATGCTCAGACTGGTAGCTGATTGATAGCTTTCTACCTGAAAAAATGGGAGACAGGAATACTACCTCAGGACAGGGAGTAAGCACATAATACTGCCAACAATTTAGGATGCAAATTCACGGAAGTGACGCATTTTGATAACTGCTTTGGGTAAGTCATTAATACTCTGTGTCAGTTCTCGCCCTCTCCAAAGACGCTGATACCAGAGGCAAATACTGTTGCGCTTTCATAATTAAGGTTGTCACTCAGAAAAGGCCAGGACTTTATGTAATCATGTGGGTATGACTTTATAATCAAGTTCTGAGCATAAACTGAAAGCTCCCTCTCAGCTTTTCCCTTTCTGAGAGGGACAGACCTTCCCAAACACAACTTCCTGTGTCATTATTCTAGTCTGTCTTATTTCAGGAGTTTAGAGATATCAAAAAGTCAATACATGTGAAGTAGCAGGTTGGACCATAGTCGGGTTCTACAAGGATACCAAGGCTGACTGCAACTACACCATCCTTATGTCTAACAAAGTAAGGACAAAAAAACATGAACGGCCCACTGGATGCTGCTGATGAAGATTCTGAGTAAGGTTTGTGACTCACATTCTTTGAAGAAGCTGTGATTTTCATACAGATGAACATAAGAGGCCAGCTACAATCAAAAACTATTTTATAAAGACATTAAAACCAAACAAACTTAGAGATATACTAGGCTGTAATATAATGAACTTGGAAAAGATGAGTTACATTGATTTCATGCTCTAAGTGCCCCAAGAACATTTTGAAATTACAGTAACAGACAAATGCAATGCTCCTTCCTTACAATCAAGATGGAAGCTCAGCCTTCGGCCCCAAGTTGTAAGGCTAGAGACAAGTTCTACATATTACATAGACCTATTGGTAATGTTTTGATGCAAGTCATGGTGAGAGATTATTCAGCCAATGGGCAAAAAAAAAAAAAAAAAAAAAATCAAATTACCTCTACTAGTAAACTCTCTTAGCAACTTCTTTACAACATAGCCTCTCCAGGGAGGTTCATTAGTGTGTTTATTAGGATAATGAAGCTTTTATCACAGGTTCATGCCAAACATAATAATTTATTTAGTGAGCAGCAAAATTGTTAGTCTCATGTCCTTATGGACCTGTATGTCCACCACAATAGCTCATGTCTCTTCCAAAATGCCTCTTCCAAAGTTTTTTCCTCATTACAATATCCTCTGTTCTTCCCCAAATGTCCAACTCCTTCCTCTCCTTTAGCACTAAGCTCCCTGTGTCAAGAGTGGCTGTGTTTTGGTTGAGGTTTGTGCATGGGATGAGCTAATCAACAGGCCAAACAGCACACAACTGCTGCGCTCTGTCTTTGCTGAAGGAGGAAAAAGGGAGCAATAACTTTGATCTCTAGGTAATCAGCAGTTTTCATGAAAGCTATAGGAATTCTGTTTCTTTGAGAACTCCAACTTCTGTCTGTTTACAACTGGCAATGGATCAAGAAGTCAACACTTAGCATGGTCAAACTGGCAGATATCACAATCAACTGAGACCTATTTCCCAAGGAAACCATGGTAATGCAATAGCCTCAGATTTCCTTACATGCACAACACTTGCAGGCTTTTCAACATTCCTTAGAAGTTTGCTAGACTTCATATATGCACCTTCCAATTATCTTACTATAATTGAACACTCACCTACTAGTATTTTCATTGAACAAATCAGTAGCTACTAAAACTCTGTTTCCAAAAATTAAGATGGCAGCCATGGATTCGAGTTACATCTCACAGTCAAATTTTAAAGAACTGACAGCTTCATGTCCTTGGTTTAAGATATAAACACTTGTTTTCAGATTCTAAAGTCTTACTGATAGCTGTTCTAGCCCACCTCTGATTCAGACCCATATATCCATAATAGTTTCTGTAAAAAGTTGGCCTGAAAGTTTTAGGTGTTACAGCTTTTTGAGGATTCACATGCATGCACTGAAATTAAAAGATTCTCCTTAGTTAGTCCTAGATTATTTAGTTTTAATGTCCATTTGAAGCAAGGACATCCTAGCCTGAAGTTGTTAAATATAATTAATTACTTTTTCAAATGAGAGTAATTACATTTTAACTTTGGAGTAATACACATAGCTTTTAACCTTTTTTTTCCTTCATCGGAAAAGAACAGAAGCACCACAAATTCATACCAGTAAAATCAGCTATTATACTCAGTATTCCTTAGAATAATGTGTTGACTTTAAAGAGAAGAACATACCTCTACTGTTCCAAATACTTCATCCTTAATATGACCACCTCCAAATTCTTTCTTAAGTGTTGCTCGGGTTGCTGCATACAACATTTTTTGGCGAACCTAGTATATCATAAAACAGTGTTGTTGTTGTTTTTTTTTCTCTTTAGTGTACACAGAGAACCTAGCATGTTGGGACACCAAGTCCATTAACGAACACTCTTCTTTAACAACTATTTTAAGAGTTGAAAATGAAGTTTGAAGTTGCATTTCTTAATAAAGAGTAAAATCACAGAACGAGTTCTGGAGCACAATACTAACATATGCTATTAAATTCTCAAGCGCACAATAAGACATTTTACTATGCATTATCATTAAAGTAATTCCAAAACTAAATTGCAGCTTTAATTAGAGTATGAGCTTTAAAAAATAAAATTTAAACACAAAAAACAGAGCACAATCCTTACTAATTCTAAATGGGAAAAAAAAAACACAACCGGTTAGATCATTTGTCACTAGTCTGTGTACTAATGGACACAACAGTTACACAAAGAGCTGACTGCCAATAACCCATATTACTTTTGATTTGGTAGTGACTCCAGATAGTTTTAGTTCAACTACAGAGTGGAAAAAATAAATTTTCCGTAGGCAGAAGATCTGACGCTTGCTCCCTATTAATTTGTGTCCAACATACTTGCATATTCTTCTCCCAACAGTCCCATCTTCCCCACTTTATTTCAACATCATCTCATCCTCATCACAATACCTCATCTTTTCCACCCAATCTCTCCCGCACTCTACCCCTTGGTCTCTTACTGCTTCCTAACTGCTATTGAAAGTAGTGTAGGAATCTGGGAATAGCTTTACTTTGTCCTCCCTTATTCCACATTCCCTGAACCTGTACATAACACCCTAGTTTCTCCTAGAAATTCATAACTCTGACCTCAGTTTCCTCACATGTTCTCTAACTACTCAATGAATAAGAAAGAGTACATTCTGTGGTGGGTCACATCCACAAGTGCCAACCGGTCAGCCAGCAAGCCAAGGAGAACTAAGCTTAAGCTAAAACTATAATCTTTCTCTCTATGATGACACCAATTGATATTTGTCTTATATTCTTCCATGAATTTTCATGAAACACTGACAGAGACAAACAGCACAAAAACGTTTTGTTTCTTCCAATTAAGCTAGAAATAAGTAGGATCATCTGCGCTCCATCTAGACCCACAATCAGCTTCAAGAAAAAATGTTTCCACAGTTTTCTTGGTAGAAAGTGAGGGGAAGGCTGGGGAATGCTTCATTCCCCAAATCCTTCTCATCTAGGATTTGGATCAAATAGCACCGTTGGAAAAAACATTACCAATGTGAAGCCTCTGATGACTATTACTTACAGGAGAGTGATCAGGTGACCATGCAATGAAGATCCATTCATATCCTTGAGCATTCTGAGAATCTAATCTGTATAGTATGTAACATGGTTGCTTGTCTTCAAGAAGGGGAAGAACAAAGGAATCATAATCCTCTTCCCATGATCCAAGTGGCCGCCTAGAGGATCCCAGAACAAGTTGCTCTATAACCAATAACCGAAACTACATGTTAGCAACAATACAGTTAATACTGTTTTTCAAAATTAGCTATTATAATAAACAGTTAATCAAACGCTTCATCTTTTATAATCATGTCCACAAGAACGGAAATCGAGAATACTCAATGTGAAAGCAGACAAATTCCTGTGAAAGCTGTATACGTATAAAGAACATGTCGTAAGACTGATGTTAATGTTTTTAGCATAGTGTGCACATAAGAGAAATAAAAACTGTCTTTTGCTAGTTCATTTATTTTTAAATTGAAATACTTATGTAGAAATAAGATGAGAGTAAGTTTTTAATTTTTAAAACTAGAATTATTGATGCTCTTGCTTGCATTAACACACTAGTGTTTGTACTCATTGTAAGGAGACGGTTACTCAGTTGTAGAGTAAAAAGAGTTTGGAATGGACATGCTTGCACTAATCACTTTAATTTGACAGTAAGCAGATAAACCCCTTTCTAATACAGCTTCATAACTACAGTCTCTTTAAATGACTGAAGTTGTTTATTATGTATAATTGGCTTAAGTCTGTATAGAATACTTCAGATGAGATTTAATTATGCAAACAGCTGTAGCAACAAGATTTCTCTCTTATTTATAAATCACATCTCAGTTTCCAAAGGAAAAATATTACTACAAATATTACCACCTTCAAAACATTTATCCACTTCCCAACAAATACTAGCCTCCACAGAAAGAGAAACACCTTATTTAAATAGTTCCCACAACAGTCTGAGGACCGTCATAGTAGCTGGTATACAAAATCTTGGGAGGGTCCAGGACCTAAATTCTAATACCTCAGACAGGAGTACAACAGTATATAAATGCCTCTACCGCAAAACTTTCCAAGCAAGCCACTCTCCCACAGTAATTTTCCAATGCACAGAGCATGAACAGCTCAGAGAGAGAGAGAGAGAATTTGGCACTTCTCTGAATTAGGTGCAAAGTAGCTGAAGTTGTACATCCAGATGACCAGAACATCCAGAATATATTTGCCAATTCTTAAGCTCTAGGTGGCTTTATAGTCACTGGGATTTAAGATGGAAAAAAAAAATAAAATCATAGCAACTATATTGCCCAGCAGCAAACCTGTTCTCTTATTCACCCAAATTAGCAGAACTCTATTTGAGTATTATCTATTCGCTAAGGACAGTTGCTGAATGCTCCTGCAGGCAGATGAGGCAACTGTCCCCCTCTTCCAGTGTCCTGGGAGCATTAGAAGTTTCTTTCTGAACTGTGGAAAACAGCATTAAAGACTGGATTCTGCTTCCACATACAAAACGCATATAGATACAGATACATATGCACATATATATACACACACACAGGCACATATATATAAAGGAAAAAATTAAGATAAAAAATTGAAGATACTTTCTAATAATAAATACAAAATTAGGGCCATAAGTAGGGAGTATCATATAAACAAAAGCACACTGTTCTACCTTGCCTAATAAAAAAAAAAAATCAAATTCAACTGTATGCCGGTAGTTGCTAACCTGTGCTGGTGAGACTTTTTACCACAGTGACCTGCCTATAATATTATTGCTGATTCCTTGAGAGAGGCGGTACTAAACAGTGAAAAACTTCCTAAGAAAAGCAAACACAAAGAAGATAACTGTAGGTTACTTACCTAACAATAAAAGTACGTATGTGTATTTATGTACACATGTACCTTTCTCCAGCTAACAGGTTTTTCAGTGTACTGTAAATGAATGAACTTTGGAACGAACAACAACAACAAAAAAATGAGGTAACGACATAGGCATTTGATACACTTCTATCTGAAATATGCAACAGTTCTTGGTAAGATATGAAATGACATTTGGAAGAAAAATTCTAATGCAAAAATACAGTAGCATCATACTGAAAACCTTAGCGTTGCCAAAACTTAAATCCTGCCTTCAGGATATGAAAGACCTGGGTAACATTAAATTTTGCAGAGATCTGTTTTTTAAACAATTCTGTATGTAGGTCACTAAAACAACCACGAAAATATCTAAAAGAATCAGAGAAAAATATTAAAATTTGACTAACCATTGTCAATGACTATTTTTAAAAGCCTGTATTTTCCATTTCTGGCTCCAACAAAGATGTCTTTAACGTTTCCACTAGCTGAAAAAGAGAAAATAAAAGTAACCAAATTAACACATTTTACTTTCCTAGAACAAAGAATACTCATGAAGGTAAAAACAACATTGGAAAAACATACACCTAGCCCTTTACTACAAAGCTGGACTGGAAAAGGAACACAGGAGCGATGTTCCCTCCTATGCACCATGTCAAATGCTGTTCCAGCCACCGGCATGCCACAAAAGGATGACAGACAACATTATAAACATCCACAAAATAGCCCTGCTTACTCAAATACCATATCATTTTCAACATTGTGAAAATTAAAGGTGACATCACATCATTGCTCTCAGGTTTCACAGTTAACACAGCAACACAATAAAAATACAATGCATCTCAAATCACTATAGCTTCATGAAGTCTGCAGGCTTAGTACAAACTTTCAGACACAACTTTATGCCTGCCAGGAAAATGTTAGAGCTTGTCTGTAAAAATCACCTGTCTTTCCTGAGGACACCTCTGTACCAGTTTACATGGCAAGGTTTTGGTAGCAGGGGGCTGCAGGGGTGGCCTCTGTGAGCAGAGCCCAGCAGCTGCCCCATGTCAGATCAGAGCCAGCTCCAGCCGGTTCCAAAAGGGACCCGCTGCTGGCCAGAGCCGAGCCAGGGAGCGACGCTGGTTGGGCCTCTGGGAGAGCAGAGTTAAGGAAGGGAACAAACTGCTGTGCCACAGCAGCTGGGAGAGAGGAGTGAGAAATGTGAGAGAAACAGCCCTGCAGGCACCAGGTCAGTGCAGAAGGAGGGCAGGAGGGGCTCCAGGCGCCGCAGCAGAAGTTCCCCTGCGGCCCGTGGAGAGGCCTATGGTGGAGCAGGCCGTCCCCCTGCAGCCCATGGGTACCACACGGAGCAGATCTCCACGCTGCAGCCATGGAGGAGCCCACATGGAGCAGGTGGATGTGGCCTGAAGGAGGCTGCGGCCCATGGGAGCCCCCGCAGGAGCAGGCCCCGGGCCGGAGCTGCAGCCCGTGGAGAGGAGCCCACGCAGGATCAGTTCGGGAAGGACAGCATCCCGTGGGAGGGACCCCACGTGGAGCAGGGGCAGAGAGTGACCGTGAAGGAGCGGCGGAGATGCAGTGTTAGGGACGGACCGCAGCCCCCATTCCCCTTCCCCTGCACTGCTCAGGGGGAGGAGGTAGAAGAGGGGGGATGGGGGAAGGTGGTTTTAGTTTGTGTTTAGTTTCTCACTGCTCTAGTCTGCTAGTGATAGGCAATACATTATATTAATCTCCCTCTGCTGAGTCTGTTTTGCCCATGAAGATAATTGGCGAGCGATCTCCCTGTCCTCATCTCAACCCTTGAGCCCTTTCCAATGTATTTTCTCCCCCTCTTCGAGGATGGGGAGTGAGTGGCTGTGGTGGAGTTCAGCTGCCCAGTAGTGTAAAACCACCACAATATCTCTGAAGAGTACCAGGGAAGGCTGCCAGTCTTTGCCAATCTTTCACATCAACTTATCTCCTTGTATGCATCTTGATAACATTTTTCAGACCCTGACCTATCACAGTAGGATATATTTACAATGAATTTACAAGGAAGTGGCTAAAAATAAATGTCTATAATTCACATTGACACTACAGTGCACCAAAACACGATAGCCTCGCTTCTATAAACACATGGAAGAACCGTGCTCGAGTCCTGCGAAGATCATTCTAATCTCAAATGCTCTGCTAAATAATCTGAGTGCAAATCAGTTTAATTACACCCTAGACAGGGGGCTGTACAGCATTTATTGAAGAATATTCATTGCAAGCTGGCCCTTTAGATAATCCCAAAGCACAGAAGACAGTACCAGCAAGACAAACAACAAACCAGGAAACAAATAAAAAGGATTATTTATAGTGACGTTGAGGCCAAACGAACAGATGGTGTCTGGCTACATTACTGCCCATATTCAGAACATTTAAAATTCACATCCATCTAAGCAATGCCCAGGTCCATTCTAGAATTCCAAAACAGGCTGGAGGAGGGAGAGTTGGCATTTAAACAAACTGAACTGCATTGGGTTACCAGTCCAACCCCAGATTCATCTCAGTTAATATTTCCCCACTCACCAGTGCAACCCTCACTGTGATTTGCTACCAGCTTTTCTGATCATCTCTGCCCTTCCTCACAAATCCATTCAGCACACAAACATTATTCCACTTTCTAGACTGCCCAGTTCCACTGGGACTTTTTTGCCCTCTTCTTGTCTATGATCTTTTTGTTCTCTGTCCTCTTGTATCAAGCCCACATACCAAAACAAGACCAAGATAGAGCAGTCCCTTGCACTGATACCAGAACTGACAGCTCCTGAAGTGATTTTTTGAGACAAGACACCAGCAATCGAGAAACAATCTTACTATCAGTGAGATACACATCCCCCCCTCACACACACGCACGCAAAGGTTTTAAAATTCACAACAGAATGATATTACTTTCTACTTAAGTTTTCTGCACAGCAGAGACCTCAGTTACAATTTTGTCTTGGTATCTCATTGATCAGCTTACAGTTTAATTTGAACTTCTTTTCTGAAAAACATTCATAACGATAAACACAACCATTTTCTCCATATGTACCACTGCTTCTATTAGTGAGATTTTATTTCAGTAGTAGAAATGCTTAGTTATATATTTGGGAAGAAACTCTGGAAATACAGAAGTTACACCTATCCTGTCTTACCCAACAATGCAAACCATCTGCTGTCTCAGCGCTATCCTCAACAGGATTTTTAAAAATATGCAACATACAAAAACTAAGATAGACACGCTGACATACACTTCCTTCTTCAATGAGCAAATTCATATTAAATAAACTATTCAATATTTGAATAGTCCCTAACCTTACTGATTAAAGTCTTCAAAGGATTGTGTACAACAGCCTGTAAACATACACATATATCAACTGCTTACATTTACTCTGCTGCACTTTTAAAGTGACTTACCCGCAGTATGGAATATTGAAATGCAATTGGGTTTATTTCACAACCCAAATATTTTACAGCAAATATTATTTTAACATAATTTAGAAGACTTGAACATATTCTAGCGAATTTCCTCACAGCTCAATGCACCCTGACTTCCTACACTATTTATATTTACTGCCCTGTTTGAAAGTCCAGTCCTTTCAGCATTTGCCTGGTACATATCACTGTCCCCATTACTTCATTTTTGTTTCCAGAAAAGAGCGCTCCATGCTGCCAAGTCTTGCAATTGTTTATGAGTGACACTAGCCTGTTTGTTGCTAACGCCAGCAACGGCACAACAAACGCCATTCCTCTCCCAGTTGCAGAAGCCTTGCTACAAACAAGACCCCTGTCTAGCAGGCTGCCCTGCACCCCGGCCTGCCAAGGCAGGATCAGTGCAGGAAAGCAGCCGAGCTCTCTGCAGATCTCCTCAGAGGACAGAAGACTCTCAAAG
Source organism: Anseranas semipalmata (assembly GCA_013399115.1). Taxonomy (NCBI): domain Eukaryota; kingdom Metazoa; phylum Chordata; class Aves; order Anseriformes; family Anseranatidae; genus Anseranas; species Anseranas semipalmata. The sequence goes on along the minus strand of VXAA01000923.1, from coordinate 462,273 downwards.
AAATGAAGGAGAGCAGCAGAAGAGGATTAGCTGTTCTTGCTTGTGGTAAGCAACAGGGTATTCTTCTGCTCCTCCCTCTGACGACACCAACAGGGAAGAAAGCAAGGGAATGAAGAGCCACTGTAACAGTTGTCCCCAGCCTTGAAAAAAGCTGTTTTAGATGCACGTCAAGCCTGAGAAGAGGTGACAAACTTAAAACATTAAGAGCAAACATTGGCATAGAGGGGAAGGAAAAGAAGAGAGGTTAAAGGCTGCACAGCAAATGTAGCCAACATACAACAAAGGGATTAGAGGAGCAGTTAAGAGCTACTGCGGCCAGGACAAAAGTCACCTTCAACAATAAATGTGGGATAGCAGACAAAGTACGCTCTATTACTCACCAAACAAGCCAACTGCAAAAAATCAAAACAATAAAACTCCAAACCCCCATAATCCTGCTGTGTTATCCCTTCTTAGCAATTCTGTGATGGAGAGGTGACAATACTGAGAAATAATTGCTCCTCACTCTCCAAGGCCTGGAAACACAGGGAAAAAAGGCTCTCCTATACTTTTTCCTCCTTTTTGTTGGCCTCTTGCAGCAGGGCGTTACTGGGCTTCCCTCCTCCTGGCCCACTGGTTCTCTCCGGGTCCTCTTCCATCCCTGGGGTTCCTCACAGCTTCTCCCCACGACGAGCCTGGCAGCGGCTCGGGGCGCTTCCAGTGCTGCCCAACCCGCTGCCAGCGGACACTGGCTTCCCGAGGGGCCCCGTCTCCACCGCCCCACACCGGCGCCGGGGTGCAGCGGGGAGCCCGCCCGGGCCACGACGAGCCCGCCCACGCCACTTACGGTTTCCGCGGCGAGTAGTTTGCAGCCTCAGCCTGGTTCCCCGCCGCTCTG
>VXAA01000923.1:447036-460884 GCA_013399115.1 Anseranas semipalmata | reverse complement strand
GGAGGCGGGGAGAGGGGAGCGGCGCGCTGGGTGCTTTGGAGAGGGGGACAAGTGCCCCGCGGGGCTGTTTGTGGAGCGAAATACAGAGAGATGGCTGAGGGGAGTTTGGGTGACCCCTAGGGGGCTGCCTCGGGGGTGGCCCGCTCTTGCCTGGGGCAGGAGGGAAAGGTGCACACGGTGGGACACCAAGGTGCTTACGTGTTCTGTAGTTAACAGGCGTTTTGCATTAAACTGTCGCCAGTAAAAAGCCAAAAACAAAACAAAACAAAACAAAAAAAAACGGAACAGAGCCCAGAAACACAGCTCTTTTAACTCAGGCCCCTGCTCCTGACAAGGGAATCTATCTCCATTAATTTTGCATTATTTGCTAGTTGGTGGCACAGCTTCAAAAGAAATAATGAAGATTTCCTCTATTTCAGCATGGAACTGGTCGCTGAGATGCTCGCCTGCATTGCCAAGGTGTGAATCCAGGCAGAGAAAGGGTGTGCCTACTTCTCAGTGAGTGGCTGATCCGCACAGCCAAAGGCTTTTACACCTTTTCAGCTTGTTGGAAGTTTCCCAGAACTTCTTTTTTTTTAGAGTTCCCAGTGAAGGAGAGTCCTGAGTAGTGAGTTTAAGTCAGCTCTGAAGGTGGGTTTGCTTTTACTAGCTGTCTTTCACAGGCACCTTTTTCCACAGGTTGAAAAGCACCACCCTCTGATGATAAAAGATGCACACTTCTTAACTCTTCTCTAAACATGCTTTTGTATTGTGTACCACAGTCTGCATTTTTCAGTCTGCGCTGTGGTCTGGATTGGACTCCCCAGGTGAAATGTGCAGGCATTTGTAGATGTAACAGCACTGTGGATACTTAATGTAATGTCCCAGTGCTGACGAGTCTTTCAGGTTCGAGGGAGTTAGCAGGGGTTTTACAGGTCACTATTTAACCTTGGAACGTAAGAAATGCTGTAACAGGGCACACCAACTGCATAGCGCAGTGGCCTGTCCCCACCAGTGGCACAGGCAAGAAAGGAAGAGGAAGGCAAGCGTGTGGTTGTACTTGCCTGGTTCACCTTCCCAGCCTCTAGAGATCCGCAGCTCAGGAATTTCTGAAGTCAGCTGATTTCTTTGTGTTGATAGATGTGGTGCCTGCACTTTGTCATATCCCCAGTGTAAAGACATCGTGTGAGGGATTCAGTGCCCTATTTGGGAAATGTGAAATAGCACTCTAACCGTAGTACGTGAGCAGCACTATGAGTACGTGAGCAGTGTAATGCTAGTCCAGCAAATAAGTCACTACGGAGATGTCACCAGCTAGTGAGCTGGGGCTAACTGAGGACTGCAGCAGCTGGGGAAGCAGAGAAGCTGCAGTTTATCTTTTTCAGCAGGGAGGCTGAAAGAGACAGGGAAAAGACTTCATGTGAAACCAAGAAATGAGAGATAGGAGGTACCTCCCACAGAACAGTGAGGTCAGGTCTAACTTCTCTATTATGCACCTCCAAGAGCACAGAGGTTGTAAAAAGATAAAGCAACTCATGGAGAAGAGTTTCTCCAAGAGGAAAGGAATACTAGTGTTCAGAGTGGCAACCAAAGATGTGGCACTATCACAATTATTTTAAATCATTTGAGGTCAAGTCTGCCACTGGTCCTATGTTCTTGGTTCCTTCCTGTCTAACGGCATTAGTGTTTGTGAAGAACTGATTTGCCTGAAAATTTACCAAGGAAAAGGATCATGACTAACTTGATCCAGTTGGTCATGTGTCCCCAGGAGCACTGGTATTGGCATGACGTGACAACAAGGATGCAGAGCCAAGACTGTGGAACTGTGCTTTCAATGGCAACCCACACTTAGACTGGAAATACTGGAATTGTGTGAGACTGTAGGGTCTGTCACCGTATCAAGATCACCTTGACTGTCTGAGGTGACATCACATCAACTCCCACCAATCTGTCAGAGGGCTCTAAAGTACAGCAGAGGGATCTTACCATCTGCCTCGTATGAAACAAGCCTTGTATACATTGGCATTTCATAGTCAGTATTACAGTGCTTGATGTTTGACAAAAAAGAAACGTTGCACAGAAACAAGCAAAATCAAGTAAAGATTTTATGTCTATTGAATATGCCTAAACTCCTGAATTTTAGTTTGCTTTAGAGTCTTCCAAAAATGTTTTGGATGATTAAACTGCTATCCAAGTCATAAGACTGTCCAGATAAGAATAGGGAGGTTTATTTATAAGCATATGTGTAAGCATTAAGTAACTATTTTTTCATTAGTTATATTTTCTTCCCTGTGCCTGAATTATATTTTTTTCCAATATACATTAATTTTTGTATCTAATTAAGGCTGTGCTCGTTTTGGTAGAGAATGCATATTGCAGAGTTTCCCAAATTTTAATAGCATTCTTTTAACTAAAATAATGAATGATTTTTTTTTTTTTTTAAAAAAGGAAATATTTTTAGTAGACATTGATACAGCATTTTCTGTATGACTTCTGGGTCTTGTTTTCATTTTTACTGTTTTTATTTTCTTTCCCTATACATTTATTTCTTCATTGGTTTAACAATGCACTGTTCACTTCTACTTGTTGATTTAATGCTGTGGTTATAATCTCTATGGAATCCTCAGTTAATTGTGTTCATAATGCTGTGCAAACATTTTCTTCTGTTGTGATGTTGCCAGGAAGGCTCGTTCCAGGTTTGACCATGATTGTCCACCTGACAATGCAAATTCACATATTTTTTTTACATAGTTTTTATTACTGCAGTCCATACCTATCTAGAGGTGACACTTCAAATACTAAACACTTTTACCAGGTGAGAGCGAAAACCTTTTTACTGAATAATATTACAACTTAATTTTCTTGCTGTAGAGCTCCATTGCCCGCAGGACACTCCTGACACTCTTCAAAGCTTCAGCTTAGATTATTTTCCCCCATCAGCATGCTCTTCAAAAATAAACTTCATTTCATAAGAATAATTCTAGTGTTAGAGAGCTATTCCATCAGCAAGATGAACTTTGTTCCATATATAATAAAAATGAATATAAACTGTTTCCTTCGGAGATATGTGAATATTTCATTTCTTCAACTCTGTTTGCTTCCTGTAATCTCCGTTCCCATACACCCATAGGTAGCTAAACAGAGAAATCACACCACTCCTATGGCCAGATTTGTTTATAACTTCAAGGACATAGGTGTGAAAGGTGTTCATAGCAAAATAGACTGTGATTTCTGAACGTGCCATTGTTGCCTGTTTGTAAGTCTCAGCATATGTGCCTCTAGTCAACCAGCACACTGTGTTCAAGTCAAATAAAAAGGTATTTCTTTATAATGGCTAGAGCTTATGTATAGTTTGCTATTAAAAAAATCTTGCTATAGGAACTCCATACTCTTTTGACATTATAACAAGTGTTTCTTTATTACAGTATGAAGGACATCTCTCACTAGCACTATGAATATATCTTTTCATTTCTTTAGGCTGTTAGGTATTTCTGTCGTTTCTCATAAATGAGCAAATAAACCATCTAACTCTGTATCTTAATATTCATAACATGAGGTGCTTTTCTTCCTGGCTGCCTAACCAGTAGACACAGTAGGTCTTGTCTGTGGGTGACCAGGAACACGCTAGGTAGACAAGTATTTTAAAACTGAATTATGATGTAGTTGATAGCCAAGTTTGAGGTAGTGGGGGGTTCCTAGCCACTGTCAAAGATGCTGTCCTTAAAGTTGTAGACAACTGATTCATGTTGTGTTTTGATACGCTTTGATAATAAGAAGCAAATGTCTGGTGAAATAAAGTAGACAAAGCACAATTGGTGGGAATTCCCATATTTCTTATATCATTCTGTTCTGTTAAGTACTGAGTTAAATTATTAAAGAGTATGAATATGGTTTGCTGGTATCTTTGTCCATTTCTAGCTTATATTCTAATCTGGTAAATCTGTAGATAGACACTAGACATGACATCTATGTTCTCTGTGTACCTTTACAGCATAATGGGCAATATGATGGTCAAATTGTTTCATGGTCTCAGTAATTTTGGAATTATGAAATTCTTCACCTGGTTCATTTTTTAAAATATTTACCCTAATAGTAGTGACTAACTAACATGTAAATACCACTACAAAATCTTTGTGCAAAATGATTTGTGATCCAGTCACCTTTCTAGCCACTCTGTGTTCTGCCTTCATGGTGTGTTATTTGAATGCATTCCAGAGGTGCATTAAACTGTGTGACTGGTATCTCTGTGGTTCTTGTTTCTTCCTTTTCGCTCCAATGGGAAAAACTATTTTAATTATTTAAAACGTATGTTTGCTTTATTGATTTTTGATGACAAGGTCAAAGAAATTTGCCTTGTGCATAGAGTGCACAAGAGATTTTTAATAATCATCTTAGATGAGGCTCAAAGTGATTCTTAGGTCAAAGAAAACAAGAAAAACTTTGTAAAAGACCTGGGCAGCTACATTAGGCCTTTGGAATAGTTTTATAAACCACAGTCTCCATCTTAATCTATCACGGGACAGCTTGTGCTTGGGTGCCTTCTTCCCAGACCATGATAAGCTCGACTATAAACATCAAGATTCTTAAATCTGTCTGGATTCTGGGGGAAAACTGTACAGAAAACAGAGGCAGGGCATGATCTGCTCCAGTAGGGTGAGTGGCTAGAGATGTACTAATTATTTATAGCAAGGTATATTACATTGCTCTAGCCCAGATCGAAGATGATAACAAAACAATAACTGAAGTCATTTTGTCTTCAGTCAATAGGAACGAAGTCTTCTTGCCACCAGGAAGAAGCTCCACTTCTCACTTAAATAGCATGTATATTAAAAATAAACATCTTTTATGGAAATAAACATCATTTTTTAATGAAAAAAAAAAAAAAACCAGAACCACAACTCCAAGGCAAACATCAGCAGCTGTTTGTGTTCATGTAAAACCTTCCTCTGTGTCTCAATCCAGAAGAATTGTTCCAATATCCATTTATTGTTGAAGAGGCTGGACACATATGATGCGCTTCAGCAGCCTCTCCTTCTTTCATGTTTTCATGTTGATTAGGGCTACTTTACCTTCCAATCCATTGGATTTGGTAGCTATTTCTTGATGAAAAAGAAAATGTACCTGGGACTGTTTTGGTCCCATCTGGTTGCTCATTCTGATAGCCCAGCACTTGGTGACTGTATTAGGACCCCTTTCAGAAAGCTAGTGAGTGCTGGCAAAGAGCTACCAAACACCATGCTGTCTGGATTTAGAATAGGCTTTATCTGCCAAGACTGGTAATTACCTTCTGCAAGTGAGTGGCTTGTCTGGTCAGTAGTCATTTCCAAGCATAGAGCTGTATTCAAAATCTGCATGATCTAATGAGCTGGTAGTTAGTTTTGAGTACTCTGGAAAGTAGGTATTTTCTCTGGGACTTCCTCACTCATGTATTCCTGTCATTACAAACATTTAAAAAGTAAGAACAAGGCAGATACAGTGATAAGGTGAAAATGCATAGCACAAAAATTAGAGATTATACTTTTATTTTTTGTACTACTACATGGGGGATATCATGACCCTACTGAAATCAGTAGCAATTCTCTCACTGAATTTGATACAGTCAGGATTTTACTAGTAGAGAGCACATGAGCTGTTTTTAATGGCAGGTCTCTTGGTAGCATATGATCTAGGATGATACGCTGGTGCAGTACTAGCGTGGATCCATTCATTTTGCCGGTGAACTCAGAAGAGAATTGTTGTCCAGATACTGGACAACATTCTTTTCATACCTATTTCCATTTCCTTCTAGTATTTGCCTGAGATGAGTGCACTGAGACCTTGTGAAATACTGTCAGCTGAAACACCAGCACTATGCTGATCATGTGCAATCACTTATCTTGTATTCCATCACTGTAGAGATGCCGGTTCCTCTCATGATGAGGTACAGTTAGTACAAACTAATGCCAGATAAAGCAAAAACAACTCTGGCCAAGGCATTGTTTGCACTCTGTGTTGAAGACACAAAGTCCTTAAGTCACTTCCTCTCTTAATTAGAGTGTCCCAGAGTCTCTGCGCCCTGTTAAGACTGTTTACATTGTAGCCTGGGGGTATTAATATTTGAAAAATTCAGTCTTTCGTTGTATATTTTCTCTGACATTTTACCTATCCTTTCTGAGATACTATATTCCTGCCTGATCCTCCATGGCTTAAATGGCTGTGGGCATATAAGATCTAATTTCTCTTCTTTACTGGCTCCTAGTATGCTGCTCATTGCTATTTTAAGGTCTTACACAAATTTCCAAAGAAATAACAAAAAGGTTCAAACTGCTGTTAGATAAATCCACTTTTTGAGGTAGGCATCATGAGGATGATGAGGACAGCTAAGACCCTCTGGGATATGTCAAAACTGAGGTGAAAAAATGGAGGTACCCGGGACAAAGGATTCTTCCTCCTCACGGGGTCCCACCTGTGGGAGAGGAATTCAGTCAGATAGGCCTTTCTCCCAGGTCACTCACAGGCAATGCCAAATTTCTATCTCTAAATTACTACTAAAAAATAGTAAGAAAATGTCCTTTAAGTGGAGGTTTTATCCCAAAAGGGCTCCATGAAGCCAGTTAGGGTTTGTATTGCTACTTGTTTGTAGAAAGCATTGTGAGATGTGACAACAAAACTGTACCATTGATCCTTACTCTGTAGTGCTTACTGTTTAAAAAGACAGGAAGGCAGAGGAAGGGTAGGAAAAAGACCTGCAATGACACCTGGAGTAGTAGCATAGTTCGCTTCTAGCATATAAGCCCTCTCTGTTAGTGCAGAAGCAGGGTAAAACCCTCACATACACACACGAAACAGGTGTATGCTATGTTTCAGCATAAGCTGAAGGTCTCCAGTAGTTCATTTTAGCTCCAAAAGACTTTACAGTGCATTCACTGCTGTTTTTATAAATGAAAAGAAATTCACTAAACAAACAAAGGGCATTTTGACTGCACTGTACATTCTTACTTGTTCTCTTGGGCACTTACTCTAAGTGCCTGTCCATTTTCAATGGATTCTCAGCTGTTAAATAAATTATTACATTTATCATTGTAATTTTTTTTTGGCATAACTGTTTTTTTCACAGTGCATTAGTGTGAGCCCAAAATAGCAGCCATTTGTCATAGGATATTCTTTGGTCATTGAAAAAAGGTCTATTTGCATAACAGATACTGCACATCCCTATATATGATGAGAAGAAGTTTTAAAGAAAGGTCACAAAGCTTGGTCTTTTCATCGCTTGTCCAGAGCTAAATATCTGACAGCAATGAAACCCCTCTCTAGGCGTAGCAGTGTATATATGATTGTCTTATTATCTTCAGACTATAATTAGCTCTCTTGTGTTTAATGTTGGTATATTTGATTATTTTCGGTGAAATTATAGTTATGGTTCAGTAAGTGCTACCATTTGGACAGTCACTGAAGTCATTAGCTAGCATAACTCAGTTGTATTCCTGGGGCTGGATTCACTGCTTGGACAAATCATGGTTTGCACAGGACACCTGTATCTGTCTGCTTCATCGGGGATGGGTTTGCTCCTGAGTTATATTGGTGCCGTGTCAGGTTGCTATAACCTCTGTTGGAACACCCAGGCCCAACAGCCAGTGCTTCATCAGTGCTCTCGGCCCTGGCTGTGTTTCTGTTCCCTCCCTCCAGTCAGCTCTACATGACAGTGCCAGATCAGCACTCAGACTCCTTTTATTGTATTAGATAACTTACTCCAATTTCAGATGTGCTTTAATTTGAACATGAAGACATTTAATTTTTTGAGTTATCACATTGTGCTCGAGTTTAAAAGCAATACTTTTGACAAGAAGCAAAATTTTTATAAAGGTCACGCTACACCTATTTTTGTTTTAACAGAAATGGGATCGACACAGGGAATTTATATGAAGGGACAGTAAAGCCTTCAAACTTTTTTTTACAGACACAATGAATTGTCATGCTGTTGTTATACAAAGTACAGTTAATTGCATGTTGGAAGAATATCATGAAATGCAGTAGTTGAAAACACAAGATTTTTTTTACTCTGTATTTTTTCATGAGGTTAACAAATTACCCCTCGTTATTTTTAATCATTTTGTCTTTATTATTGAATAAACCAACAAGGCTTATGTTGTTTTCCTGTCAGATAGTAATCTGAGGCGTGCATATATAAAAGTAATACAAAGCTCATATGAAACAGAACAAGTCATGCTATATTTTTCTTATTAGAGTTCAGCACCATTAGAACATATTTTCTTTTCCCAAGGACCCTCTGTTAACACTTACTGTTTTTCTGAACTTTTGTCTTCCTGCTTGAATCCTACCTTTCTGACACCTTCTTTTACCATTGCAATAAACTTGGACCTGATAGTTAAGCAGTACCCATAGAAGTCTGTATTCAGATTGCACTTTTTCTTAATTTGTGTTTTCTCTAATTCTATATATGCAGAATATATAAACAGAATATATGTGTATATGTAGAATGTATATGTAGCTGCACACTGATGATTCTTTTCTTTTCCTAGTACAGAAGTCACATCTAGTTGAAAGCATGCATATGGCCAGTGGATGTAAAAGGTATTTAAGTAGCGGTGTAAGTTCACCTCATTAGCCACTTCTTTGGTGATTTTATCTAGGCTAGGTGCGTGTTACTTGTCTATTTGAAATCAGTATGATTGTTTGAAGTAGAATCATGCTTGCTTAGAGTAAATTTGGTCTAGATGAACAGAAGTAAGTATTTTATTGAAATGTAACTTTTGTTTATCATCTGACTATCATCTTCAAAACTTCCAGCACAGCTTCTGCTTTAGCCTTGCTAAGCCTTTTATCATCTGACCCCAGGACTGAAATTCAGTTTCACTATATGTAAAAGGTCCTTAGAGCTCTGGTTCCATGGTTCTACAGCTTTTTGTCCAAATTCTATCGGTACTGCAAAATTAGATATATGTATCAAATTCTGCTCAAATTTTGTTTTTGTGACTTAACCTATCAACAGCAATGAAACCATCCCTTAACTTCCTCTTGGTAAAGTAAAACTTTCTTAATAAGGATCAAAAGTTACACATTAATCACCCAGATCCCAAGAGTCCCCTACCATTTTTAGACAGAGCATTGTTTATATTTGTTAAAATCTGTATCTAAGCTCTTTTTTCATTTTTCCCTGCCCTATAAAAGCAGCAGGTATTATTTGTTTCTATTCACATTTACATTTATTTTGAAATGTTTTAGATTGTACCCAACAAATCAAAGAGTCCAGAGGCTTAGCATCAGAGGTGTGTCCCTTTGCCATTATTTTTAGTTTCCCTCATCTTAGATGATTTGCAATCTCTTTCTTGTTTCATTGATGAAAATGTTAAATAGAACCAAAAATATGGTCCTTTAGCATGACTTGGAAGCCTATTAGTTCATCTGTGTATTGCATATAATGTTGATACTGTATCATTCAAGTTCTTTCATTGAAATGTCAATGGGTATCTGATCCCATAAGTACTTTGAGGAGCCCAGGTATATACGTAGGCACTACTGAGCTAACCAAACAAATGTGGTATCTCCTATAGTGACATCACAACAGTATTTCAAAGAGTGTGTTCTGACAGCTCATTTCGTTGGTGGCTGTTATTGTGGAAAAAGAGGTACTAGTTAGGCCAAAATTGCTAAATCTGGTGAATACTCTGACTCACATGGTGGGGGCGGGGGAAATAGCATGGCTGCTCAGCCTGCACCACTGTCTTGCGTTTGGTTATTCCGGTTCTTCTCCCTTTCTCTCCTTTCTGTAATTGAGTCCTGAACTTGCCTTTCTCATATTTTTGCCCATGCTTGTTGTCAGTCTGATGAGCCTGTAATTAAGTAGGTCATCCTATTTACCCTTTAAATATTGTTACAATATTTGCTTTCTTCTATTTCTCTGAAATTTCCTTGGCATTTTAGAAGTTAGGAATCAATTTTAATGATTAGCATTCCTGCCTACCGCTACTTTCTTTTATTTTTCTAATAACTCTTTGACCTGCCATTTAAAAAAATAAATGTTTAATTTAAATTGCTGCTCTTTACTATCCTTTTATATTATTGATTTAATAGAAAGTATTTCAATGTTATATAATGTGAAAGCACAGCTTATGTTTACCAAATATGCAATAGAAATATTTATTGAATAATTCTGTTTTTCTACATTCTTCTAAGCAATTCTATTTTTTTACATCTAGTAGTAAAGCACTAATAGTGTTTGCAGTGTCATTGTCTCTAACTTAACATTCTTACTTTCAATGGGATATACATTTTTGTCTTTTATTCTGAGTTCTTAAATTAGTTAACTCTTTAGTTGTATACTAACTGTTGTCATCTTCTGTTTTTCTCTCCCTTTGTTTCATATTTTAATGTGCTGTTTTCTCTTCTCTTCTTATAGGCAGTAAGAAGAAGTTGGGGATGCAGATAATGCACAGAGGTATAGATGAGACTGATTGCCATAACCATATCTGTGAAATTTCAAAGGGGGAAATCTTTTATTGCAAGGATATTTTTCTGCAGGTGCACTGGGTCTGGCTGGGATGGAGTTAACTTTCTTCACAGCAGCCTGAGTGGTGCTGTGTTTTGGGTTTGTGGCTAGAACAGTGTTGATAACGCAGCACTGTTTTGGCTACTGCTGAGCAGTGCTCACACAGTGCCAAGGCTGTGCCTCCTTCCCACTCCGCACCCATTCCCACCTCAGCGAGGAGGCTGGGGGTGGGCAAGGTGATGGGAGGGGACACAGCCAGGACAGCTGACCCAAGCGGACCAAAGGGATGTCCCATACCCTGTAACGTCATGCTCAGCAATAAAACCTGGGGTGGGAGGACAGGGGTTGTCTTCCAAGGTGGCCGTTGCTGAGAGGCTGCCTGGGCATCAGGCTGCTTGTGGGATGTGCAATGTGGTGAGTGAGTGCCTTTGCATTGCTTTTTTTTTTTTTTTCCTCTTTCCTTCACTTACTGAGCTGCCTTTATCTCAACCCATGAGTTTTCTCACTTTTGCTCTTCCTATTCTCTCACCTATCCCCTGGGGGAGGAGGTGGGGTGAGCGAGCCAGCAGCTGTGTGGGTGCTGAGCTGCTCGCTGGGGTCAACCCACAACAGCAGGATGGAAGAAAAATACATTAGGAGCACAGTCCCTGACTAATGGGTTTTGAGGTTTGAGGGAATGAAGTACTTTTTCCAAGCAGCAAGCCAAGGAGAGGCATTTGTGCATGTGTACTCATGAAAGGAGTAGGAGGACAGGCTGAGAGAGCTGGGGCTGTTTAACCTTGAGAAGGGGAGGCTCAGTGGGGGGACGAGACACCTTACTGAGGTGTCTAAAAGGCTGATAGGAGGAGTAAAGAAGATGAAGCCAGACTCTTCTCAGTGCTATCCAAAGGCAGTGGGCACAAAGAGAAACACCAGACGTTTCATTTAACATATGAAAACAACTTTTTTCCCATGAGGGTGGTCAAACATTGGAACAGGTTGCCCAGAGAGGCTGTGGAGGCTCCAACCTTGTTAATGCTCAAAACCCAACTGGACACAACCCTGGGAAACTTGCTCTATTTGACCCTGCTCTGAACAGAGGTCTGGACCAGTGGATCTCCAGAGGTGCCTTCCAACCTCACCTCTGCTGTGATCCTGTGAAATTTCATGGGTGTTAAGTTTGTGGTGACCCCCAGTTTGTGGATCAGGTAGCCAAGCACATGGCCTGTATAGATGACATGGGATACCAGAGAGCTTTCTCAGATGAAATGTAATGTTTGTCCATCTATAGAGTTACCCTTTAATCCTGGATACACAAAGAAAAACTATAGGTTGTTCTGTAATGAATTGCATTTTTTGATTTTTTTTTTTCTTGAACAGAGCAATTACACAAATATTTTTAGTTTGGACCTGCAGCCTTTTCACTGACAAAGCTAGCACTTTTGTTTTGGTGTAAACAAAAAAAGCAAAGAAACCTGTCTGTTAGCGCAGTGACATTATTTTGGAATGTACAGTGGCTCGGCGCATGTTCCTGTGCCAGACAGGGCTGTCTGAGGCAGCAGTCCTGGGAGAGAACCATGCAGTTACAGGCTTACGTGCAGAAGGCTGCACATTATGAATTCCTTATATTGGAGTGTAAAATGACTTTACAGAAATTGGGACTGCAGCGAGATGTGTATGGTTAGTTCGATACTCACAGCTCTCTGCTGGAAACAGTGCAAATAGCCTTTAAACAAGTGCTATTCTATTGTAGGAGAGCTCGTAACATAGTTTCATTCACAAATATTGAAACTAGCATTCCAGGATGACTCGTTGTCCTGATTCAACCTGCTTTTTGTGCTCCTGTAGCTGGTTTTACTGCTGGCCTCTCAGTTACTGACACTTTCATGGACAGAGTTTGTTTATATTCTTCAGCTGTTGACAGTTCCTGGCTGTTAGTGACTGGGCCTGATTAGTCTTGCCTTCCTAGATTGTGTGTTAATTGTTGCTACTAAGGAATGTGTTCCATCAACTAAATTTTGATGGCTTGATTAAGAAAAATTAAATAGATGTGGTCCAGCTCCTTTTTGTATATATAAGTGAAATATTACACTTAAAAAAAAAAATAGCGTTCCCTAGGAAGGCAATTGCAACAAGAAGTTTGGGGAAGGTATATGGTACACTTATGTTTTTGGTTACTTTAATAGAAAAGTACATGATTTTCATGTGATTGACTTTTATAATGGCTTCAAATACTTCCTCACTGATTTACTATCCGCAAAAATGTGGATGAATGCTCGGTAGTTGTAGCATGTTTAGCATTACCATCTGAGCTGAGCAGCATTTCTTTTTTTTTTTTTAGCGCGTAGGTGCATGAAGAGCGTGATCTCTTCTGTGGTGGGTGCTGCCTCCTTCTCCGTGGATTCCCATTTGTCGAACAGGAGGCTGATTTCTGTAAGTGTGGCAGTGCACACAGAGCTGCCGCATGAACAGGCAGCGCTGTACATGGTATTTCAGTACTCTGTAGTTGCACGTGATGATTTTTTTGCCTCTGAATATTTTAAATTTCTGTTTACTGTAAAGATAGCTTGCGGGTGGGGGGTTGGTGTTAAATATATTGAAAGTTCCATCTTTCTACCTAAAATTGAGGGTCTCATAGGTTATTCCACTGAGGAAGATGATGTGATGTGTCAGGTACCTTCAGTACAGTTATGTTTATTTACAAAAACGCACAAAACCATACAGCCATGAGTACGGAAGGGCCTCACAAGTCTTCAGGCGGTGCTTGCCCTGGTAGCGCTGCTCTTTCACAACACGACCCACCTCAAGGCCCTTCCACGTTCCTCTGGACCTCGGCACGGAGTTATGTGACTTCTCGCAACCTTCAGGAAGCGTTGAGGCAGCATCCAGCAACTTCCAGCTGGTTTTTACCTCTCCTCAGGCCGAGCGGGCGCTGCGCGAAGACCCTGCCTAAGGCAGCGCGACGGGCGCCCTGCCGCTGCTCTCCCGGGATGCCGCCAACGCCGGGAGCAGGCGCTGGGCACCGGGTCCCCCACGAGGAGGCTTCGCTCCAGCACGAGGCCGGAGCGCAACGCCAGCACCCCGCCAGGCCGCGCAGGGGCACACGGCGGTCGTTCCCCCCCCCGGGACGCGAGGCTTTTCCTAAATCCGCCCCAGGACGCGGCCGGTTCTGCCCACCCCGTGCGCTGGCGCCGGGGTAAGGCGGCTCCGCGGTCGCTGCCCATCGCTGGGGTTTCCTACGGCCGCTCCGCCTGGTGCCGGAGCCAGGCCGGCGGGAACCGAGCGTCGCCCCGGTGCCGTTCGCCTCCTCCGCTCGGTTGCGGCCCCGCGTTTTCCAGCGGGAGAACGCGGGCGCGGCCGCGGGGACCCTGCCGCAGCGGGGCCGCCGCGCTCCCTCCCCGCCG